>JBBPQQ010000070.1:0-25264 GCA_038092595.1 Boletus subdepauperatus
TATCATTGGAGTAGCCTCCACAAAGCTGCTGACTAATCTCTAGGATATTCTTATCCTACACTTTCTGCCCAATCGAACTCAATTGCACCAGACACCTAGTCTGAAGCATCTTCAATTCTAATCTTTCCAACGCCTGTTGAGGATTAGCGAACAACCCACGTTACTGGTACACTAAGTTACTCACCGACTCAATCCTAGTGCTACTGGGACTGTGTCGCCTAGGAGATTCTATTTCCCTAGCTTCTAGTGTTCTATCTGTGGAGGCAAAAGCAGTTGTCTGGAGAGCATTCTAGTTAGTGTTCTTTGCTTGTTGCCTAGAAAGAAGTCACTGGGTCAGCGCTGTGGTGGAATGGACAAAAGTGTTGACAAAACAGTACAGACAGTGTGCAGTGCTGGAGGGGCAGGCATTGGATGGTGTGAGCAGCAGGGACATCCAGCAAGAGAATCAGGCATGGAAGCCAAGGCAGGACACCCTCAAGGAGATGGTAGAACTCAGACCACCACCATCCACAAGAAATTGCTTGCAATATATGGTGTCAACTTCAATGGCAGTCCCATGAAAGACCTGAAGGTCACTTGTGTGGCAACGGCAGCCAGTGTTACACAAAAGAAAATGAAGGGTTCCAAGAAACAGGTTGAGAAATTGCAAGGAAAGGGAAAGGGAAAGAGCACAAAGGAAAAGGGGAGGCAGACTGTGATGAAGAAGTGATTCCCGAGGCAGGCAAAGAAAACCAAAGCATACTTTGACAATGATGACAACACCGTGGAGGAGGAAGGGGAGCTGGAGGAGGTTGACAACAATGGCAACAGCAGTGACCATTACCTGGAAGATGAAGAACAGGACACCAGCACGAAGGCTAACTCTGATGGAGAGGAGGTGGATGAGGAGGAGAACAAGTGCCATAAGAATGTGCTTGCCATGGAGCAGAAGTGCACCCTTATCACAAAGTTTAATGAGTGGACCAAAACCTTCAGGATTCTTGCAGCGAGCAAGCCAGATGGCAGAGAGAGGAATGTTCCTATCCTGGACTCTTTGCATCCCAGCTTTTCCAAGAGCTGGAAGAAGGTATTTCAGCTTCTGAAAACCCAGGCATGGTCTCAATCTCATTGAGTGGTCAATGTGGAAGTGGAAGGACATCACCTCCAACAGTTTCTCCTGCATAATGTGAACCTTTGCTGCCACTGCCATTACACAGTCCAGCATGATCATATTGTACTGCCATGAGCTGATCCTCTGTCATCTGGGGGGTGGTACATTCAACATCCGTGCATGCGTCCAGAGGGCTATTGCCAGACTACTGACACCAAAGGACCCAGGACAGGTCATCAAGTTGCACCAGATGTCCTTGAAGGATCTCCTCGGTTCCACCTCCCAAGGCTTGAAAGCCAGTCAGGGTACTGTCCTCACCAAAGGCATCAATCCCCCAGAGGACACAATCACCTGGGCCAACAGAATATATGTGACATTGCCAGAGGAGTGTCTCAACCAGCACATCATTGAGGTCCAACTATTGAACTTGGGACAAGACAAGGTCCTCATAACACAGCAGCTGGAGGTATAGAAGGTGATCAACACCATACAGAACATCCGTGTTGCATGGCATGACCCTACCAGCAAGTCAGTTGTTTGGAACAATCCTCACCTCAATATCAATGTGTATAGGCAATGCACAAAGGAGACCCACACAATTGATTTTGATCCAGAAGAGGTGTTCATCCTATGTGAACATCTTTGAGTGCCCATATGATTAAATGTCCTCAATGACAACACCTTCAACAATGAGTTCACCATGGATGTCTCCAAGTCTCTTCACAGCCAAGATGTTCCCACAAAAGTGCAGTCCATATTTCATCTTGAAAAGCTCTATCAGAAGTACAATGAATGGCTTGAGGTCTTGGGCCCCACCAAGTTCAAGTTTGATTCATCTGACCTGGTTTATCTGAGTGCCACCAAGTTGGGTGAAGAGTCCACATTGGACAAGGACAGGTCTGGTGGTGAGGAGGGCAAGGGGGACAAGCAGGACAAAGATGAAGACCAGGAGGACAAAGGCAAGGAGGGCAAAGATGAGGAGGATGAAGACCAACAGGATGACCAGCATGACCACCACCACAATAACAACAAGTGTGATATTGACACTGCTGCATCACCTCAAGAAGGTCCTCCTGACTCTATGTTTGTCAGTGATGGAGAGAGTATGCTGTCAGTGAATCCTTTCCTCTTATTCTCATTGCTGGAGTTATTTGCTAATCTCTTGTCATGTACAAGTCATTCCATTGAGATGATGATGATGATGCTTTGCATATAGATGTGACCATGTTCAACAACATAGCTCCCACCACATCATCAGATGATTTCAGGTCTGACATACCATCACCATCCAACAAACTTGCAAGGCATCATGCTTCCAGTGAGTCTCACTTGTCTCATGTACGTATCCCACATTTCATGACCCCATTGAAATGTGGGATATGGCCCGATCCTCTTCCACAAAGTGGATATCCCTTCCTCTTACAGAACACTGCCTTTTCTGCATTTCAGGTGACCCCCTTGAAATGCAGGATAGCATGGGCTCCACCTTACCTACCTGTGTAGACATATTCAGTTGCTGATTTGCTGGTATCCACAGCTTATCCCCCTGTGCAAGATGTTCAATGTGTCCTTCACACTATGCAAGAGACAAACAAGTTGATGGACACAGACAAAGACATCACAACCCCCATCCATGCTGATGTCATTCCAGACTCCCCAAATCCCACCCAGACACATGTTCCCTCCTCTCCAGAGTGCACCATCATGACTCACACCCCTCATAAGCGTGAGCATGCACTCACCAGCTCCTCCCCTGGCTCCAAGGACAGTCAAACTGACACACAGACAACACACCAGCCAATGCCCAGACCTTCCTCCTCTTTCTCCAGTCAGTCCTTCCTTCATCCCACCAGTTTGCCCCACTTATCTTCAACACAGAACATGCTTTGAAATGACTCAAGGACAAGGATGGTGGTTCCTTAGCACAGCCATCTCAAAGGTCTGCCCTCATCCAGTCCACCTCCACCTCTGCCAAAGTCCCCCAGGTAGACGAATCTTCCTACCAGGCTTGACCACTTCCTTCCCTCATACCACATTCTCACCATTGTTTGTGCACTAGTCATTGTTAGTTTTGTCATATCTTGCACAGAGTGTTTGCAATATATCATAATATGCAGCTTGTTGTGATTCATTCCAAAGTGCCCCCTCAATCCAACTATTATGCTGCCTGCTCCCTTGTCTCCTGTGATGCTGGTGTATCTATCCAATGAACACCATGGTTATGATCATCCCACTAAAGACCCACACCACTCTGTCCCACCATTCCTCCCCTCACCTTCAGTTTTGATGTCTGCTTGTGACCATACTTGCCCCCATCACAGCCCTCTCCCTCTATTCTCCCTAGTCTCCTCCCATGCACCCCTTCCCCTTCCCCTCAGCCACACAGCCCTCCCTTCCCTGAGGATCCGTTCATTCAGTCCTGTTTATGTTTGATACCCACCTTATTCTTATGTGGATGCTTTGTTTCCAATCTCTGACTCCAACTTGCCTTCACACTCTAATTCAGTTGCTTCCATCCAAGTCCCCATCCTTTGCTTGCCTCCCCTCCACTCTCTTCCCATTGGCTCCTCACCTTGCTGCTCTCTAGTACTTTGTTTTCACCCTTTTTCATGTCACCCACTCTCTCCTCCCTTCCTCTCTTTTCCTGACCCACCCATGTATGGTATGCATCCACCATGAACTTGAACATCTTCCTTTTCCTTCTCCCACAACATCCATACAAACACAATGTCTGACATAGGTGTCTTCAACAATCAACTCCTGCCCTTTCTGTGAGTCCTCCTGTCCCTCAATCGTTCCCCTCCTCCTCCCTCTCCTCTAATGCCTTCACCTTTTCCATACATAGGAATAATGACCCTGCCCTCGTTGAGAAAGGTGGCCATGACATTATACAATGCCACTGAGGTGCCCCTGCATCTCTCCACCAGGGATGGTCCTCAACAACATGAGATTAAGGCCATCACCCTCAACACCAACACCCACATTGCCATGTTCCACAACTCCCCCATATCCATAGCCAAACTCTCCTCCCTCCCTCACCTTCACCATTGCAATGACATCCATCATTGCCTCTAAATAGATAGCTATCTCCTTGTCAGTGCTTCCAGTCCCATGATCATTCCTTCCATCAGTCCTCATTTTCTCAATCTTGTCATATACCTTGGTGATTGCCATGGCCTTGATGCCATTCTCCTAAACCAGGCAATTGATTACACCAGGTCCTGCAATCTCAACTTCTCAGCCATTCAGTGCCTCTGGCCCAATAGCAAGGCCACTCACTTGCCCTTTGATGATCATGGTTGTATGGTGTGCATCAGTGCTTGCATGGAAGACCACACCATGTCGCCAAAGCATTCTCTCATGCTCATCATGTACTTCACATATCTCTTTGACAACATGTGCCTCACCAACTTCTTCTGCAGGGAAGACTATCCTGAGCCCCTCACCAGATTCTCCATCAATGACACAACAGAAATATTGTAAGTACCTCTTCCTCTCTCCCTCCAACCTCCCTATCCCACATTTTGGGACCCCCTGGAAATATGGCATACTGCCTCCTCTGCATCATCCCTTTGCCTGATCATGTTCCTCTCTTGATGTCCTTGTTCGTTGATCCTCTCCTCCTCCTTTCCCTACTTCCTTCCACAGCAACAGACTCAGTAAGAGATTCAGAGATGTCACCCCATACATCCTCAATTTACAGATGCTTCATCACAGCTGGCATGACTGGCTCAAGCATACTCCCTGTTCATGGAAGGCGGACCACTTCCTTCTCAACAACACCCCCATTGCCATGACCATGCACCATAGTCACAACCAGCACATCCTCATGCCCAACAACATTTCAAAAACTCTCAGAAACTGCACATACCTTTGATTATCTTTCTTCAAAAATCCACAAAATCTCCTTTCTCCTCAGCAACTGCATGCACAAGATGCATGCAATCCCTAAAACTTGTATTTCTGAAGTCAAGAATAAAAGAGTACCCCACTTTCTTGCAGGTGGCATCATCTCCCAGGTCTGTATAGACCACCTTGAGATCCACCCCACCTATGAGCTTCTTTTCCCATATGGCCACAAAATCCTTCTCTACATCTTGAAATACAGCACAAATATCTGCAAGTTTGATGGGGCTGTCTTTGTACTTCAATGATATGAAGGTTTCTTTGTCAGTCTACCAGATTTGTATTTGTTCCATGGTATCATAGGTAATGGCAGAGGCTCTGTGTTGAAGTGATCTGAGATCAGTGAATGTGGCAAGCTTCTTCTCTGCAAACCAAGGCTCTAATCCATCACAAGCAGTCTGCTCTTCCTGGATGCTATCTTCATCTGCATGAGCTCTGATCTCCTTGAGGAATGTGAGCCTCATGCAATACTCCAGTATAGAAACAGGCCAGGTTATATGCTTGACCTCTTTGAATGTGCCATCCTTATTCAGAGTCATCAGAGCAAGGCATGCTTCTATGGGGTCCTTCAGAAGAAATACTTGTAAGGGATTTGTGGTCACATATTTGGGCCAGGTTGTGATCCACACTAGATAAGCCCTGATTGATCACTCTTCTTATCCTTCAGCATACCTGTGTATGCACTGGGTAAGCTCTGACTGGTCAGCCTCCTCATCCTTCAACATATCCTTTAGGTCTGTGATCTCATCATTCAGCTCCTCAAAATTTAGCCCAAGTTCCATATAAGCATGGCCAAAATGCAAATAATAGACCTGATATATGATTTCATGGTTTCCTTGCTGGCATCTCTTTGAAATGAAGTATTTGATATTCCACTAAAGAAAATCATTGTTAGTTCATCAATTAAAAGTTTATAAAAACAATAATACTCAACTGCTTGATTGGATCAGGAGAATTGATCCTTTGAGGTACCAGCTCACTTATGATATCAATAAAGGCAAGTGCTTCATCAAAATAGCACTTGACAGCTTTGGGTAAATTTATCAACCCTGTCTCATGTGCTTGTGATAAAGCAACAAGCTGTCTAAGCTTGCTTATTGGTACATCTCCAATCTGCAAAGCAATGAGTTGTCTGAACTTGCTCATTAATATATTACCAACCTCCTTCCTTGTTGCCACATATGTATTTATGCCAATGGGTGGTCTGCAACCAAGGGCTTATGTATAAGGTGATTGTTACGGCTCAATACGCCTAACATCATTTCAACGGACTTAGTCGTTTCTTTTCTTCCTTCACCTTTAAACTTATGACAGCCACGCTGTCCCTATGTTTCTCTTTTCCTTTCACATCATGCCGCATGCACTCCTCACCCTCTTCATCTCCGTGCAGTGCATGGCTATGTCTCTCTTCTTTTCTTCCATTCTGCCACCGCCATGCAGTCGCCTTATGTTCAGCTTCGTTTCCATTCCATGGCCGTGCTTGATGCACGCTTCTACCTCATGCTACTAGGATCCGGAATACCCTAGAACAATCATCGGTAGATCCGATACAAACATGTACATACATAGTAGTAGTATATAAGGGCGCAAGTCCCAACCCGAGAACTCCAGTTTAGTTCTCTTGGTTTCTACCCCATTAACACCACTTGAACGCTCCTGCCCATTGCTAGTCACTGGTCAGTACACTTTCGACCTTCGATTCCCTAGTGCACCCTTGACGGGTTTTTGGGTTGTTTCAGTGATGATCAGCAGGTACCACCATATTCTCCCTTAACTTCTCTTCAAGATCTATCAAAATTATCCTTAGTTTGTCTTCTTCACCTGCAGGTTCTTGTTCTTGTTCATCTACAAATCCCACACACTTAATAACAACACTCCAAAAGTATAATAGAATACCTCACTTTCAATGACACTCCAAAAAGTGCCAAGGCTAGCTGCTCCTTGTGACTTTAGCCTTTGTGCCCTGCACTTCTTCCAATCTACAGGTATGGAGATCTCCTTATGTGCTTTCCTATAATGTTCTCTTATATCTTTTACACTTTACAACATTACAGGACATTCTTGACAGGCCAGGACACTCTCCTTCACAGACAAACCATGAACAGCAGACCTAGGACCTTGGATAATGTTTGGAAGAGTTTCTTTAATGCCAAGGTCAGCAACAGCATTTTGATATTGGACCTTACTATAAGCTCCAAGAAGTATCAGATGCTTGTTCTTGATGTGTGTTTGTCCTGCAGTAACAGGAATGGCCTCCTAACAAGGCCTATATACAAGAAAATGGAACTCAGCATTGACAGCCAAGTTCAACTTGTCTAGATAAGGATGAAAGAGAAGAGTAGCTTGTTGGGTTATATTGCTTGCTACAGAGGTGGATTGTTCAATAGGCTATTTCAAATTATAAGCTAGTACTTTCCATCTATAAAAAACACTCATACTATGTCAATGAACTCCTCTGATAGTTCTTGTATATCTGCAACAGAGGTAGACTACCCAAATCATATTAGCATCCATTTGAGAACCCACTGGCTTTTATACTATAAATACCTCAGATTCTGCAAAGACAATGGTATTTTCCTCAGTATGAGTAATTGTTGTTATCTAAACACACAAAAGCAAAGTATAAACTCTTAAGATATATATATATATGTATGTGTGTGATGGAATAAAATATACTTGAAAAGATTCCTCTGTAGATGTTGTTATCTAGATAATAGAAATAAGCTTTTGTGCACATTTCACTATGTGATGAAGGTGTACAAGGAACATCAGTCAACTTCAACTCCAAAACCTATGCACCTCACTACCAGGTCTTATATAAGAGTCTTAGTGATGCAAAGATGAACTCCACCATCTCAAAACATTTTGATCATTATTTGTACTATAAAATCGGGTTGTAAGTACACAATATGCTCATCCAGTTTGTGATTTACCACTTATGATTGTACAGGGGAAAGGGTACAAAGAGCCTGCTGTTTCATCATAAGATCCCAAGCAAAGTTTTCATCCCTGCAGCTGATGAGATTGCTGTATACAAGAGTGCCTCTTCCTTCACCACTTTGTGTCAATATACTAATCAGCCTACACTGGAACCATCATCATTCCCCATTACTTTGCATGGTTTTGATGTCAAGGCTGAGGGTTATATGGAATTTCTGATCAATAGAACACTTTCATGTTGTGTTTGCAATGAGTTAGTTAACTTGAACTTTACTGCTATTTGATTGTGATCTTCTTCTTATCCAAGCACATGAGGATAGCCAGAAGGTGGTCCAAGCAAATGCTGCATAGTTCAACAAAGGTCTCAAATTCCATATCATGGCAGCTCCAAGGCGCCCGACTCCAGTCCCTGACTCTAGTACTTACAGACTCATTGTGTACATTGTGCACCCAACAGAACATATGTACAACATTGTCTAATGAGTGATGAGAGACCAGCACCTCCTTGCTTTGGCACTTCATGCCTGTGCTCTAAGAATGGTGTTAGTCATGGCCACTTGTCTGTAATCCCTCAGGCTCTGTTATAGACTTATATGTAGAGGTAATCTCACTGGATGCTGTAGACAAAGCCCACCATTGTGGCAGTTGGGATAGTTACATGACAACTGTGGCATATGCCTTCCAGGTTGTTTTCCAGGGTATCTCGACATTTGCTACCGATAAAACCCTACTGTTCACTTTGTGGAAGTCAGAGAATGTATTATACCTGGTTATTGGTAGCTGATGGTATTGAGGTCATGGGCCAGTATCATGCTACATACTTCTAATATTACAGATCTTGTCTGATAAATATGAATGGAGTAAACCAGGCAGCAAAGACAAAATCAATCGTGGGCACCACTATGTGCCATAACAATTAGTGTTCATGTAAGTACTAGTCATGTTCAATAGGTTTCACACCCCAACAGGTTTCAAACTCCGATAGTGTCATATCCCGAACTTTCACTTATGTATTCCAAGCTCGACCAAGTGTGACCAAGCTCCTCCGAGTATTACTGCATCTCTTGAGTACTCTGACTCGGCCTAGTCAAACCTGAGCTCATTGTGTCACCCCTGAGTATCTAACACTTTTAATACTCCCTTCCATTCTCATACCTCACTTAACCCCATATGAACTAATTCCGTAGTTACCCTTGTTCCGAGACACCACCACAGCTCGGGGCAGTCCCACCACCGATCTGAGATCTGGAATAGCCCCAGTTCAACATTTATAGGTTCCTTCGGTATTCCTCTCCTTCAATATAGTATATAAAGTGTACCCAAGTCGCTTAGTAGACTTCAGACAAATAATTGACTAAGATTCCCTCCTTCCCTTTATCCCCCCTCTCAATGATCTGTTCATCTTGACCTCTCACCGGTTAGCCTTACAGCTAAGCTGAGCACCTCCAACCTTGCCCCACCCTCTGACCAATTTTGGGACACCGAGGACTATTGAGACAAGGGCACACCATGCACGGTGAAGCCAAGTCCCGAACATTGTTAAGTAACTCCAGCTCTTGGAGTTCCCTCTCGGAGTTGAACCGGTCTTGACAGATAGGTCCCAACCTGCCTTGCAGAATGTCATAGGGATGCCAATAGACTTCTACAAGTCAGGGCTACATTATGGCCTCAATAAGGTTTTTTTAAGATCTAATGTTTTGGTAAACATCTGTTTCTAGCTCATTCAAAGCTGGTCAGATTCCTTAGGTAAGAGTACCATTGGACTTGCCTACAGTAATGCTACAATGTTTACCAAGACAATTTGAAATCCCATACCAAACATAAAAGGTTGTTTGCCAAGGTGTTCATCTCCTCTACACCCTTATCAAGGTAAGTCTTTCCGTCCCAGCCACAAAGTGTCATGTGCAAGGACACCAAGCAAGGCACTTGCCTGTCTTTCAGCACCATCTTAATTGAACTTATGAGGCTGAGCCATCTATGCCCTGTAATGCTTGAGCAGTAGGGAAATTTGATTACCATATCTTCCAAGCATTTTGAAGTGTAAATGTTGTCCCTGGAATTGATGGGCTGCACAAGGGTGTCAAGCTGCTCCTCCAGTGATTCAAATGGATGTCTATAGCAGTGACAACTGGTGTATGTGCCAGTAATGCAGACATTATTGTATGGGTTGAGGTTCAATGGTCCCAATATTCTTCAAGGGACCCTGCATTGCTCCAATACAAAGGCATTGAACCATTTGTTGAGGCACTGAAGGCAACATGCATCTAAGGAATCCAGGTACTTGGTGACCTTGCAGAAAATTTCAATGGAAATGTCTACCATGTAATGCTGCCTTACTCACATAGATTGTTCCTCTACATTGGTGCTTTCACCATTAGTGTCCCTATACATGTTAGTTTGAAAGGCTGAGGCCAACATTTTGGCCTTACATATTGTCCTCACTATCTAAGTCGCTGTTATTGCTGTCAGATTCAGTTTCCCTGAAATGTCATTAGCTGTCTGCAGTCTGCATGGCAAAAACCCACCCATTCACCTTTTCAGAGATGAAGCGTGTTGCCTGATTTCATGGGTGATGAGCAAGAAAGATAGAAGGTGGAAATTACTCACCTCACAACACACCTGCCTTTACCAGCCCTGTGCCAGGTTAGTCAGGTATGATCCCTTTATGTCTATACCAAGGTTGGGCTTGAGGATCCAGTTTGTCTGGAGTGGACTCTTAGAGGTCGGTTCTGTCACACTGACCAGATTGGATAGAGACAACCAGGAAGACTAATGTGGTAGGTCAGCTGGGAAAGTGTGCACAATAAACCATGGACAGTGAAAAGAAGACCCTTCCAAGTGTTCAACTGATGGTCAGGAATAACTGCACCAGCAGTTGTGGGATGGCAAAGAATGAACAACCCCATGAAGGTCTGGGGGACACTACCTGTATTACACCAGTGGCAGTGAGGAGGGCAGACTATCCGCAGTAAACCACGGACAGCTGAAGATGCTCCCGAGTGTTCAACACTGGGGGGGAATCAATGAGTGGGAGCAGGAGGGATTCAAGCACAGCTTCTGTGACCCACCAGATGGAGTATGAAAGGAGGTGGCTGGCAAGGCAAGATGCTCCATTATGGCCACTAGACCAATTAGTCTTGTATAAACAAGCTTTAAATCCAATAAATCTGAACCAAATTGTGAAAGGCCACTATAGAACACCTACAGCTGATATCAAAATCAAATTGGTCGTATGCACTGGCCACCATGTGTCTAACACCATGGCAGGTATTCCCCGGCAATGATGTCATTAAGTGTTAGCTTATGGTCCCAAAATGTGTTTTGGTGTCCTACAACTTGCATAGGGAAGGTGTGATACCACACTACTGGGGGGAACTAAGTGTTCAGTGTCATATGTATATGATATTGAGGCTCAAGAGCCCCTAAAGGTGCCACATCAGCCACAGCACCAGACTCCTCTTCTGACTCAAATCTAGCAGGGCCAGAACCTGAGGTCAAGTTTGTTCCTATCCCATCCAACCTCAGATATGCCAGGAGATATTACTCAGAGGACTCAGAGTCCAAGGATGCAGAGAAGGGGTCAAAAAAGCAGCATATGTCCTCTGTCAATGAGGATCTCTTATCCTGGAAGAGCACCTCAGCAGTCCCTTGACCTTGAGCTAGAAGTCCAGCAGTGCCTTGACCTCCTTGATAACTGGGCATTGGACCCTGACCTTGTGGTCAGAAAGATCCTCATCTGTGCAGGATGTCCAGACTTCCCTGACCAGTGGCTCAACATTATCAAGGGATATGGGGTTGACCATGCCAAAGTTCTTGGAGCCCACTGCTCCTCTGATATTGAGGCTAAGCAGTCCCAAGACCTTGGAGGGCTCTTCCAGCTCTCTGTTTGAGTGCCCAAGCATTCCAAAGCCATCACCAACAATAGAGACTGGGTTATGGCCTTTGGAAACACCATTCAAGTGATCTATTTCGCCCTCCCAGGTAGAAACTCTAAGTATGTTGCCTACCGAGCATACATGTCAGAGCTTTTTGCCTCCATTACCCCTCATTCCACTCTCGAGTCATTGACCTTGATAAGTCCATCACACTTCAAGCAGCCAATCAAAAGCACATTCACTTCTCTGAGTTTGCCATGTTCAACAATCTCAGAACCATTCACCAGGTGTCTCCTCATTTGGCATGGGTCTGAGTGCCAGAGATGGAGACCAAGCCAGCTGAAAGTGTGATTTCAACAGTCAAAATGACTGTGACATGATCAGCCTATCAGTAAATCTAGCACTTCTCCCATTGTGCATGTACTCCAGAGCTACCCTTTCTGGAGGCAGAGAGCCCTGCCACAACTGGAATCAAGGCACCTGTCACCACCCAGCATCTGAATGCCCATACTCACATGTCTGCAGTCACAGTTGGTGTGGAGGAGTTCACAGATGACCAGACCATCTGAAGTCAAAGCCTGTATCAGGAGCTCAGTGGGGGTCAGAAGTTTAGGAGGCATTTTGTGTGGGATCTAGCTGCAGCTGTCAGGAGTAGGACTGTGCACTGGACTGAGTTTGCTCAGCCACTGCCTGCCCCCCCTACATCAGAATGTGACAATGTCGAGGCCTTAGAGACCATTCATAACCATCCTGATCTGTTCGCTATCACTATTCCTATTTATGTTGACCACTTCAAGTCCCTTCTCTCCAGTCATCCCAATCAGCCCTTTGTCCAGTCTGTGTGTTGGAGTTTGCACAAGGGTTTTTGGCCTTTTTTTGCCAACACTCATTATGGGGAATGGCCACTCACTTGGGACAATTCCCAGCACACTTCAAAGACTCCAGATGAGGCAGCCTTCTTGCAGGAGCAGATTGACAAGAAGGTCAAGCTTGATCACTACTCAGGGCCTTTTGGCCCAGATCTGCTGCCAGGAATGTACAGTATGCCCATTCATGCAGTGCCCAAGCCCAGCAGCAAGAAGTTTCATCTTGTGACTGATCACAGTGCTGGTCAGTTTGCTCTCAACAATATGATTTCACACAAGGCCTACAGGCACATGCCAATGCATCCATCCACTCTGGCAGATCAAGCAGGTTGTCTTCTTTCATTCCAAGCGCCATGTGGACCGATGCAATGTCTTTGGGAATCACACATCCCAGCACATTTGCCATGCATTCATGTTGCTTGTCACCTGGATCACTGTCATCAAGTATCTCTTTCATCTGTCTCCTGTACCTCTATGTCAACAACTCTTTTTCCACCCAAAAGAGGGGAGAGAAGCTCTTTTACAAGTGCTACCAGAAGGAGCTCCCCTTGAACCTCACTTGACTTTTCCAGCTATGGGACTGCATTGGCCTGCCACATGAGGAGTGCAAACAGGTCTTTGGTGATGTCCATCCCATCATTGGCTTTAAGGTTGACCCCAACCCGATGAGGGTTCACATGTCTCAAGAGTCCAAGCTCCAGCTGATCACTGCTGTTTGAGACTTTGCTCTGCATGGCACAAGACATCCTTTGAGGGACTTCCAGTGCATTGCTGGCCACCTTAACTGGGCTCTCAATGTATACCCCTATCTCATCCCTAGACTGTGTGTGCTTTAGCCAAAATAGCTGGCAAGCTGTTCCAGAAGGCACTTTTATTGAGAGTGAATTGGCATGGGTTGTCAACTATCTCCTCCACTCTGATGGCATCTATTTCCTCTGCTCTGTCACATGGTCCTATAATGATCTCTTATCCACTGTCTGGGCTTCAAGTGCCTGCTCATCAGATATTTGCCCAACAAGAGGGATACACTTTCTATCTGGAGTCCCTCTGCATCTGTGTGGCCATCCTTGATGCAGCACCTCGCCCCTTACTGGACCAGCAGCACTTTGCTGTGTTCACAGACAACATCAATATTGTTCAGCTCTTCAACTCACTCTCAGCATTACTTGCATCCAACTGGAGGTTGATTCTGGTTGTTGATAGTATCCTTAGTTAAGGCATTAACCTTTGAGTGTTTCATGTGCCTGAAGTCCACAACAAGATTGCTCATGTGCCGTCTCACCTTCAGAATGACCAGCTTGCTTCTTTGCACCCTAAGCTTGTCATCTCGACCTTTCAACACCCTCAAGTTACATGGGGGGCAGCCAGGTCATGAGCCTCTTGCCATCCTCTCAGGCCAGGCAACCTCCTAGGGCTGCCTGATCCATGGAGTGCCTCCTTGTGGAGCATTCCATAACTCTTGGCTGTGCACTTGACCGGTCTACTCAATTCATGTACTTGTCTTCACTGAACTCCTACCTCACCTTCTGCCAACTGCACCATCTCAACCCAGACCCCACTGTCAACACTCTTCACTACATATCACCTTCATGTCTCATCACATCAAGCCTCATTCTGTTTGCTCATATCTGGCTGGCATTGTCTGTGAACTAGAGCCATCATATTCATCTGTTTGTCAAAATCAGTACTCTCCTTGTAGTTTGCATCCTCAAAGGCACCATGCAGCGCTTCTTCAATCCTGTACAGCAAAAATCACCACTTACTTGAGATAATCTAACACAAGTCTATAATCATCTCCCAAGACCTTTGTCTCATGACAATGTCTTGTTCCTCACCATGCTCCTTTTGGGCTTCTTTGGCCTGCTACACTTAGGGGAGCTTGTGCAGCCTGACACCTCCTCTCTTCATTCTGCAGCAAAGACCTCATGGAGGCATGATGTCTGCCTTGACTCAACTTCCTTCTCCTTCATCATCCCTCAGTCCAAGACTGATATGATGTTTGAGGGTGATCAGGTTGTCATTCAAAGGAGCACAACTGGTCTTATGGTGACCGGTTGCAAAATCACAAGAGCTACATACACAAAGGGCCTAGTACATAGGGCCCAGCATGGGTAACCCTGGGGTACTGGTGGTTGTACCCACACCCACACCCACCAAATACCCACACCCCAGGGTTTGGGTATATGTACATGGGTATATATCCAGTTAGGAAAGAACATGGGTATATTCACAGGTAATATATTTTTATCGGAGCAATGTATGAGAATTAGGCATCTGTTCTAAGTGCATTCTAAGTGTGTCATAAGGTGTTCTAAGTGTTCTAAGTGTGTTCATAGTGTGTTTGTCATGTGTTTTCCAACATTTCCCCAAGTGTTCCCCAAACATTCTCCAACTGTTCTCCAACTGTTCTTAGTGTATTGGTCATGCAGCTGGACTGCAGTTGCAGTTGCCTCCAGTAGCTAACCAGTCCAGTTGCAGTTGCCATCAATTTAGATACCACGAAGGACTGGTTTTAACCAGTCGTAAATGGTGTACAGCTACAATACCATATTAGAAGGGCTTCCCCTAATTTTCCATATTTCTTCACATTTGTCTTGAATTTATTTACCCATATCCATTAGATGATGTTTGGAAGGATGTATTTCTGACATGTGATGCGAAAGCAATTATATCTCAGTGATATGCGCTCTGTTTCCCATGAATCCTGGATCGCTCATAAGCCAGGAGTCTTGGCCAGATTCAATACACCAACCTCTAAGCGGTTGGAGCTCGAAGGACCAGTCTGTAACCGGTTTCGCACAAAGCTGGTCCAAAACTGGTCACAAGTGTTCTAAGTGTTCTAAGTGTGTTCTAAGTGTGTCTGCCAACTGTTTGCCAACTGTTCACCATGTGTTCGCTATGGGTTCTAAGTGTTCTAAGTGAAGTGCATTCTAATTATGTTCTAAGTGAGGTGTGTTCTAAATGTGTTTGTAGTGAGTATTGACTGGTCATGCACAGGTTGGCAACCGGTTCATTGTGCAACTGGTTACAACCACTTGCAACCGTACGTGCAACGGAATGCAACCAGTCATGCTCAGTTTCAGTTGCAGTCACAGAGTCAGTCCAAAATCCTAAGACCGGTCTTGGTTTATCCAAAAATGGTAATGAAAACCGGACTGACCTGGACTTTATGTAAAACACTACCTAGGGGAACCTCCAGTCTGACCTTTAGGTTTATAATCAATGAATCAACAAAACAATATCAAAAAAAATATCAAAAAAGAAATCACCCACACTCCTGCCCATATATTGTGCAAAAATTCCGCTTTTTTAATCCTTTTCTACCACTTTTTCCCTAGGTTTTCACCTTATCCAATCCTCACTTAACACTATAATCCTATCCTTTTCAAGTACATTCCCACCATACTTTTTCAAGGTTTTCACTTTACCCTACCCAGCAAACAAGCAAAATAAAAATAAAACAATTCCATCCACCCCCCCAATGATTGATTAGCTCACAAAACAAAACAAGGCTCAGCCACCCCTATAGTACACTGTGGAAAAAATAAAATCAAGCAAATCACAAGTCAACAACCCACCCTCTATCCACAAAAATAAATAACCACCCCTCACCACAATAAAACAAACCAAAATTAAATCAAAATCATTCCACCCACCTGTTATTATTTCATACACTTGATACAGTTTACTACCCTTTACAAGTGTATTTCTCAAATATGTTTTCACCATAGCTACAGTAAACCTTTCCACCACTTACAACCACTACAATTACTACCATTTCATACAACTTCCAGCCTGCCCACAAGTCAACCAATCACATTCCCCCAAATTCCACATTTCAGTCCTTTCCTACTTTCAGAATCCCAGAATAGTATATTTCCACATAGCCCATAGTACAACCCAGATAATCATCATTTTTTCCGCTTATTCCTACTGCACATCATGCTCAAATTAAATCATTACTTCTACCACCACCAAGACATTCAACAAAATAAATCCATTCCCACCTGCCCACCTGCTCACCAAACAAATCCAGTCTGAATTTACTCCAGTTGGGTTAGCATTGACCGTTAGGGTGGTGCAGGATTATATTGTCTCAGAATGGGTCCTGGGGGAAACCCCCAGTCTGAACTTAGATTCCCCACATTTTCCAAATAAAATCCAAACCCATTACATAAGCAATGAATACACCAATTTATTTTTCAAGACTCTGTCCTTACCCTTTACTACTACATTTCTGCCATACCCTAATATTAAGCAAAATCATCAATCAAAGCCAGCAAAATCACCCAATTACCCCATCCACCCACCCATTACATAAGCAAAAAAATCAACTATTTTATCTTTCTTTTTTCTGCTGAGACCATGACTGCCTGGTACACTGCTCAAGTGCTGAGTGGGCATGGGTTGAGAAGGGGCTGTGGGCCAAAAGAAATACATGGGAACATTTAGAATGAAATGAAAGGCACAAATGAAACATATGTCCATTGTGGCATATCATCAAAAATTTCCCTAAGTCCACACCCAGGGGTGTACAATATAGTGCTTGATTGAGTCTGACCATGAGTATGCTGGTGTATTGTCATCTTTCTAGGCAAAGATAACTAAAGAACACTAATGGTCCCCCAGACAATGAATCTATGCCTCCATGGATAGCAGACTATAAGCTAGGGATACTTGATCTCCTAGACAAAACAATACACAAGATATTGAGTTGGTGGAAAACTTAGTCTAGCCAGTAACATGGGCTGTTCATCAATCTTCAAATAATTGAGGGAATTGATGATTATGAAAGCCTAGGTCCTGTGTGTGTCTGGTTAGTAATGGTAGTACATGTAAGATAAGTGTATGGTTGTGCTATATACAACATTAGTAGGTTGCTAGAAGCTGATGGTTGAGTTTGTGTTAGCGCAGGTGATTGGTGATTTGTATCAGTGTCCCTTTGGGTGTATACCTAAAAGGGGTCTCTTGGTAGGTTGTTGAGATGTTGATTTATTGACTTAGGTCAGTCAGTGAGTTCACACAGGTTACTTAGTCACTCAGAGTGGTTTTTCTTAACTTGATTTTTATTGTGCACCAAGGGTTGCTGTGAATCAGGTTGTTTAGCACTAATACCACTTAACTCCTGCAGTGGATATGAGGCTTGAGACAATGTGCTCTACTGCTAATGCCTGGGCTGGATAGAAGGCATTAGGAAATATAGTATCTATACTACCAGGGATCTCTTCCCTTTAGTTGCCCATCTTGGGTTTTCTCCCTAAAGGTGTCTGCCTGATAATAGGTCTCACACATCCTATTGTAGGTCTTATTCCTCAGTTAGTCCACTTCTGGGTGCTCCTGTAAAGGAATTTCCTCTCAAGTGAGCTCTGGGGCTCTTGATTCTTGGCTAAAGACCTGTGTTTGTTCCTTTTGAACTGACTTCCTTGTCTCTTTGGGCCTGATTTGGTCCTCTTTTATAGATTTGTACATAAGGCTGTGCTACCATAAGTGGATGACAGGTGATTACTAATGTGAGAGAATGCTGACAAATACCAAAAGAAAGCCTACAAATACCAAACTCTAATATCCTTTTAAATGCAGTGGATTTATAATCATTGGCTTGGCCTGAGCTTGGCAGATACAAGCTGTGCTGTGCTGACTCATGCTGACTCATTTGAGTCACATGATCTCTTTCTCTCTCTCATACTTAGCTAGGTACTTGGTATCTACGAAGATATAAACAAAACAATCCATCCAGGTTGTGGTTGGTTTGGAACTTTGGTTGGAGAAAGCATTTAATTTCTCTACAACCTGTGGTTGGAAAAATAAGAAAATAATAGAAAGTATGGGTCATACTAAGGTCCATCTGCCCCTAAGTTATCTAAGCATTTGGACCATGGAAAAGGTGTGAAATAAAATAAATCAGGTCAGACTCATTTGGGATGTGACCATAATCTGGCATCAAACACTTTTGGTGCAGGTTAGCATGTTAATATCACAATAAAGAGAAGAGCAAGGAGAGGCACTTGCTGCAACTCCACCAAACAATCTTCTCACCATGTGTGGTTGACAATAGGAATAGACCATAAGAGTACATGGGTTGCCTTGGATGGGGTTTGGCTACAAGGGAATTCAGTTGATTTGTGTGAGTGACAATATGAAACTACACTACACTCACAAACCCGCTACAAGGACTTTGTTTGATTAGCTCATGCTTGGTGTAAATGTGGCACCAACCAGCATAATGAAGCACTTATAATAATCGCATGCTGCACTAGTGTAATTAGTAATCAAAATCTCCTGTAAAGTGCCAATTAGAACAGAAGGGATAGTGGTTGAACAGTCACAAATACAACTGGTGAGGCTGGGAATGCTTCCCCTTGGAGTGGGATACCAGAGCAGCGAGTTGACGGGAAGTGGCACAGTTAGCCATGGGTGATGACATGAGACTCCATCAACAACAAGACATAATCAGATGTCAGGTAATGATGACATAATCTCATCATGTGGTCAGATCATGTGTGTGATGAAAAGTGAGGGAAGAAAAGACCTCGCAAGCAAAGTAACTTTGTGTTCTAGTGTTTGTATTATTTTTTTTTTCCTCAACCATCTTTCTTGCTTCCAACCACATCACCTTGCTGGAATTTCATGCCAACAATGCAGCAAAGTCTCTTCCTCCATCAGCCAGTTTTTCTCTATCCAACAAACATTTTAAGGTGGGAGCTGCAAGCATTTAGGATGCTGTGCCACTCTTCAGTTTTTCCCCCTCTGCTTTCATTAATCCTGACTCTGGGTTGGTTGAATGTTTGGCATCTTTTAGTTTTCTCAATTTCTTTACCCCTTGTTGATCCAAACTATAAAATACTTGTGCCTTTTACCCCCACCTTTTCCTTAACCCTTGTCAATTCAAATTGCATTACCCAAGCATAACAATTGGGGTGGGAGCTATGGGGATCTAATGCTCTGGCTGCATATATCATTGTTCAGTTTTTCACCCCCCACTCTTGTTGATTCAATCCATATAATCCTTGGACTTTTTATTCCCACCTAGCTGCTTATCTTCATCAATCCAAACCATGGAACACTTGGATACTTGCAGTCTTCCAGCTTTCTCTCTCACTTTATGAATGTCTTTACCCCTTATCTATTCAAGTTCATGACTGTTTGGGCCTTTATTCCCCATCCCTCCCTTTATCCTTGTCAATCCAAACTGCAGAATGCTTGGGTTTCCAGTGCCACCTTCCCTCCTCTGACCTCCTTGGTTTGGACTATGGCTTAGTTGTCGCTTCTGCTATATAACCTTTCATCTGCTATCTGTACATCTGAGCAGACTTCTGACCCACTCTGTGTAAGTCACATAGTCTACTCCCTTGCTTGTCCTTTCTCTCATGACCACAGTAGTGACCTCATTTGTCATATGGTTAGCTGCCATGTTGAGGATACCAACCTAAGAGCCTATGCCCCCAATGTGTCTGCCTTAGTGTGTCTGTCTCTAGCAACCATTTGACAATTCTGACAAACCCCATTTATAAACAAGGCCCACCTTTTGGATGAGGGGGTGCATCTCTGCCCTCTTTGTCCAGTTATCGGTCTACCATATTCCCTGTACAACCACCTCAAATACTTTTTTTTCATGCATGCTGCTTCCACCCTTGCACCTGGCCCTTTTTCATGTATGCAACAACATGATGAAACAGGCTTAGAGGGCTGGTATGATGGCATCATCCATTGAATGAGCTGTACATAGGAGGAGAATGAGATTCAGATGGTATACCACCAGTTGTATGCAGTGTCTGTTGAATATTATGCATAACTGACCCCATTGCTTGGCTCAGATGCCACCTGATGCTTGAGCCCTTTTGATAGCTGCAATACTGCATTCCCTGCTTACTCAAATGCCATGAACTCCACCATAATAGCACTCATGCTGGCACCATTCAAATATCTAGCAGAAATCAGCACTATGGATGTTTATTTTATGTGTGTGATCTGCTTCCTAATGGCTTCTTTCCATCATCCCATTTTGACTAGCATGCTTTGACTCTTCTGACCAGCACTATTAACAGCCATGGAAATGACTAAAGAGGGTGCTTTCTCTTTTGCTAAGTGCTAGCAGCCTGCACAGATCCTGCCTAGATATGGTGTGACTGATCACACTGGCTCTAAGTGATGAAAAACCTGCCCATTTTTGTTTAAAGCATAAGCAATGCATTACATAATAATAGCTCATGTGTGCAACAATAAAACCACATCAGTCTTACACATTGCATCACTGCTCTTTTCACACCTTGATCTAACCTTCTTTTCATTACTATATTATTTTCACATCACAGTCACCATCTCATTGCTGCATTGCCATCACATTGTGTTCATGTCAAGACCAGTTCAACTCTGAAGGGGAACTCCAAAAGCTGGAGTTACTTAACGACATTCAGGACTTGGCTTCACCGTGTGTGGTGCGCCCTTGTCTCAATAGTCCTTGGTGTCCCAAAATTGGCCAGAGTGTTGGACAAGGTCAGAGGTGCTCAGCCTGGCTGTAAGGCTAACTGGCGAGGGGTCAAGATAAAAGGATTGTCGAGAAGGGGATGAAGGGAAGGAGGGAATATTAGTTGATTATTTGTCTGAAGTCTACTAAGTGACTCGGGTACACTTTATATACTATATTGAAGGGGAGGAATACCGAAGGAACCTATAAACGTCGAACTGGGGCTATCCCGGATCTCAGCTCGGTGGCAGGACTGCTCCAAGCTGCAGCAGTGTCTCGGAACAAGGGTAACTACGGAATTAGTTTGGATGGGGTTAAGGAAGGTACCAGAATGGAAGGGAGTATTAAAAGTGTTAGATGCTCAGAGGTGACACAACGAGCTCAGGTTTGACTAGGCCGAGTTGGAGTACTCAGGAGATATAGTAATGCTTGGAGGAGCTTGGTCATGCTTGGTCGAGCTTGGAATATGTAAATGAAAGTTTGGGATATGACAGTTCACTCTTTCATCATTATGTTGTTTTCCTGTCATCATCTCATTACTGCATCATCATCATGTTGCAGACATCATCTTATCACTACATTGTTGTAATGCCGTGGTCTCCATTAGGGTTGCCAAAGTTCAGTTCAGTTTAATTTGGGGCACTTTTATCCAAACCCAAACCCAAACCCGCCAGCCAGAACTGAACCTGAACCTGAACCTGAACCTGAACCTACTAGAAGTGGTTTGGACCAGAGCTTGAGAGTCAGTGTTTTGAAACTCTTGGAAAACAGTATAATCCAGGGGTCCAAGTCTTGTCTGTAGAAACCTCTGCCAGCCTGAGTGGTGTAGTCATTAGGGTTGTGAGAGTTGGTTGAAATGAAATGAACCCTGCCCCAGGCAGGAATCCCACTCTCAGGTTAAGGTTGAGTTCCATATAAGGCTAGCCAAGGCTTTCCATGGCCATCATGTTTAGTGCACTCCCATGGGTTCTTAGATTGTAAATCTCTGGGTCCACTGGCAGGAATATATGGAATGGTAATATTCCAATACTCCCCCTCAAACACAAGGTCTGAGCATCAGCACACTGGCAAAGTGGTTGCATTAATCATGTAGAAAAGATACATAAAGGTAAAAGTAAAAGAAACTCATACCAAATTGTATTGCTAAACAAATTGAATCGTCATTGTAACAGGGATCTTGCCTTCTCAAGGTCCTGCACTCAAGGGATTTCCCCAATATGGCAAGTTGCAGCTTGGCTAACATCCTTGCAGCTCCTAGTATGTGCAGTTGGCCTCAATTGACTCCAATAGCTTCGTCTTCATGTTTTATGACTTATGTACAATTGTTCTTGCACCATCCCAGGTCCCTGTAAAACATATCTGACACATCCAACTCACCCAATATGGCTCCGGTGTGATCATCTGACCTGGTAAGTTGATCTTCTTGATTTGGCTCAACTGACTCTTCTAGATTTCATTTTGAGTCATCCACAACAACACAGTGGGTTCGGCTGGTCCATGGGTTGTCTTTGGTGCTTGGGAGGTGATCTAGATGGCTCAGGTACATATGCCATTTCATGTTTGTGCCAGTTGTGCTGACCTCCTTTGTTGCCAGCTAGTAGCCTCATATTGACTTGTTTCAAGTTGCCGCCTGTGCTGCTCGTTGCACTATCCACCCTGCCTTGTCTCCCATCCATTTCAATGCCTTTGCCATCGCTCAGGCACTCCAAATCACCCTCAGCACCTTCCAACTCAACTCCCTTGCCCAAATGGCCTTCTGGCCCTCTAATTAGATGTGGTGCATTCATATTGGTGCTGCACTTGTTACTGATGCTCTCAGGCTGTTTTCTGTTGTATCCAGCACCCTCTACAGCATTTCCATGGTCCGGACCAACCTCAACTCCCTTTGGATCCCCCTACACCTTTAAGTGCCCTCCTGGACCTGTATCTTGACATGGTGCGTTCATTCCATCAATGTGCTCGTTTTAGATGCCTTCAGGATGCTCCTGGCCACTCTGGCCACCATCTGGTACATCCATTTCGCTGCCTGGCCTGTCTGGCTCAACTTGAGCTCCTTTAGGTGGGTTTTCTGTACCTTTTCTCTTCGAGCATCCACTGACATGTTTTAATGCCTTGTGTAGCTTCCTCAGGCTCCTTTGGATATCTTTAATGCACACAGGCACTTCCGACATGTGCACTTCACCACTTGAATTGCCTTGGTTGTCTTAACCTCCCTTAGGTGACCTTGTATACTCACACTCTTCCCATAAACATAACAAACTACCACTACTTGATAATCAATGCCTCCACCCAATTTCCCTCCAAACCCACCAACAGCAAGGTCCTACATGAGGAAGACACTAGCTCTGACAACAAGCCTGACTGCATGCATACCATGACCAATGACTTGCTCACCAGTGACAAAGACATGAAGTACATCAACCTTGCACCAACGTTTAGGAGGAACATGATGGAGCCTCTTAGGATGAGGCAGGATACCACTCAGAGGGCTTCCGAGACTACCATAGTGCCCCCTATGAGGAAGAGGACAATGCAAGTGCTGACAAGTGATGTTATCCATTCAACATACTAGGGGAGGCTACAAATCAGTCAATGAAAGAAATGTGTTTGGTGAGTGGTTTGACAAGAAGGAGGAGGGCAACTCTACAAGACCACCATGCCCAAGCACCACAACGGGCCTGAAGGGGATCAAGAGGAGCTTTATGATGCATTTGCTGTCATGCAATGTGAGAGTTTCACCAACAGTAGCAAGGATTCTGTCCTCCATTTCCTATGTTCAACTTCACCCCCTCCTCTAGCTCCAGCTGCTCCTGATATTTCCGACCACTACAAGGACCTTGCAACTGGAGTCCTGGGCCTGCAGAATTTCATATTTTTGTATATACAAACAAAAAGCGTATTAAGCGAATAAGGGGACAGCAGAGAATAAATGCATGAGTGCAAATGTGTGGGGGCGAACAAACCAGGTGGGCGCATTGATGCAGCACTTGGGCAGGTTGAGGGGGCAAACAAATGGTGGCAGGTGGCATCGGGTGAGCGCAGTAAATGGCGTATAGCTGCGAACGGATGTGGGGCCGCAATCGGGCTCAGGTGGGCACAAGCAGATGGATGGTGGAAGGGGGCGCAAATGGGCACACGAAAGGGTGGGGAGGGTGTCAGCGGGTGGGAGACAGTGCAAACAGGTGGGCGCACAAATCGGCATGGCGAATCGGCACGGCGAACAGTCGAGTGGGCACAAGTAGGCTGAGAGGGTGTGGGTGCAGTAAATGGGTCAAATAGAATGGTACTTAGCTTTTTTTTCTTCGGTCGTACGCGAATGGGAAGTGGCTGCGCATGTGTTGGGGCATACACTGGACTGCAACAAGAGCACATGGGCACGAATGGGTTGGAACGCACTAGTGGGTGGAGAGGGCACCAGGTGGAGAGGGTGCATGAGCAGGTGGGAAAGGATGTGGGAGGGCGTGACCCGGCTAGGCACGGCAGTGGAATGATCTGTTGGAGTATTTCTTATATTCCATATTTGGTACTATTTGATTACCTAATCATAGCTACATTGCACACTAGCTTTTACCTTAGCTTACTTACTGACTTACTGAGTATTCTACAGGTTATGAGTCCCGGTACTTCTTAGTAACCAACAGTTCACTCACGAAGACTTGATTCAAACATGGTCGAAGCTGTCAAGTTGAAACACGATGGTGAAAATTGGTCGGAATGGCGCGAGAGTATTCAGAAGATCGCCGAGAGAAAGCAACTAGCCAATTACCTCGCGGGAACCCCACCGGAACCATTCAAGGACGTTTTCGACTCACTCGCAAGACAAATGATCGAGTGTTCAGTCCCGAAATCCATTTCCAACCACTTTCGACACTATACTACAGCGTGGGAATGTATCGACTACCTAACGAAGCGATTCAACAAGGCCCGCCAGTCGGAACAAGCCAGAACGGAAGGGAGAGTGGGCGAGAAGGGCGAAACGCCACACGGGAGAGACGACAAAGCAGCCACAGCCACAGGACCAGGCACGAAGGCCACGGATCACCAGCAGACTGACGGCGGAGGCCTCGCGACCCCGGCGAGCGGCCCACGAGATGACCAAAAGGTCGAACTCGACCTCGTTAAA
>JBBPQQ010000071.1:0-24944 GCA_038092595.1 Boletus subdepauperatus
GAGGTGGAAGTGGAGGTTGAGGAGGTTTTGATGGTCGAGGTGGTACAATGGGAGCAGGAGGGCTCCTCTGTCAGGCTCCTCCTGTCGATGTGCCCCCTTGTGGGTTTGGTGGACGTGGCGGCATCTGAGGCAGTGAATGCCTTGCTGATATGCGTATATGCGGTCCATAGAGATCTTCGTCATCTTCCTCGGTATCTACATCAGGTGGTCCATGATGAGATTGTGCATGAGGTGGCGGAGTCTCAGGTTGATCATGATCAGGAGGTTGTAGATTGTCATCTCCTCCTTGATTGTTATGGTCATGATCCAAATCCCCAGAATCGCTTGTTTCGGGAGATTGAATTTCAGGAGGTGGTGGTTTGTCTTGTAACTTCTCTCTGGAGCAATTCGGAAAGTCAAACTTGTCAAATGCGGCAGTAGATGAAATCACCACCATTCTTCTGATCTTTGACCAGAAGCGGTAACCCTTTGTTCCTGGTTCGTACCCTATGAACATCATATCTTCAGACTTTGGTGCGAGTTTGTTGGCTCGTCTGTGTTTGGGTATGAAGACATATGCCCGACATCTAAAGGTTCTAAAGTATGAAATGTCTGGTTTAGTGCCATTCCACAATTGTATCAGAGAAAACCAATTAAGACGACACATTGGTTGCTGCTTATAGATATGGAGGCTCATTTTGATTGCATCCTGCCAAAATGTTGGCGGTAAACATGCGTGTTGTCGCATTGCTTCAGATTTATCCAATAGCATATGATTGAAATGTTCTGCCCTACCATTCTGTTGAGGCATGTGTGGGACTGTTTTTTGATGTTCGATACCGTTTTCAGAAAGGAAGTTCCGTAAAGCAGAACTCATATATTCCCCCCCACGGTCCGAACAGAGTTTCAACAGTTTGTTCCCACTGGACTTCTCAGCCCAGGCAAACCAATTTGGGAATGCAATGCTGGCATCAGACTTCTTTTAAGGAAGATGATAGTGCCATAGCCCGAAAAGTCATCCAAAAAGGTCATCATCCAGGTATTTTGCGTCCGTGAGCGGATGGGGAATTCACATAGGTCAGTATGAACTGACGCAAGTGATTTATCCCCCCTGGATTCTGAGCATGGGAAAGGCCGTTCATGGGCCTTACCAAGTAAGCATCCACGGCAAAGTGGATCTTTGGATGGGATCTCAAGTTTTGGTATACCTGAAACATGATCCGGTGCATGTCTGAGAGCATTGTGTGAGCAATGTCCCATGTGGTAATGCCACAAGACATAGTCTTGTTTCAATTGGATACTGGTAGCCTTTGCATCTGGAGTCATTGCTGTAGACAAAAACCAGTGCAAAGTTTCTGATGGAATCAGCTGTTTAGCCGTAATCACCAGAGTGCCAGATCTGTCCCAGATCTGGGTCTTATCTCCGATCGTACATGTAAAGCCTTGTTTGGTCAGGGCTGTGATCGAAAGGAGGCGATGTGATACATGGGGAGTGTAATAAACTCCGGTAAGCACAAGAGTTCTTGGGCGTTCCCCGTTGTGGTGTCTAATTATAACTGTTCCTGGTCCAAAAATAGGCATAATGTTACCGTTAGCTGTTTTACAATTCCGTTGATGGTTTTTGTGTGAAACAAAGTCTTCAGGATATGGAGACAGGTGGTTGGTACAGCCGGAATCCACCATCCATTTATCCTTATGGTGATTAGGATTTCCTCTGATTGCGGCAGTATAACAGGAAAGGTATCTGATTTCACTGTCAAAATAGAACTCGTCTACATAGCCGGTTGTATCCTCATATGGTACGTTGGCATTCCATGTTACCATACCAGAGTCCAGGCCACGTTTCCATGTGCCGTCAGCGTTCCTGTCATAATTCCCATAAAGATTCTCTCCCCACTTATCTACCTTGGGCTTTCACGTTTTGTAATGTCCTTTAGGGGTAGACCGACCTAAAAGGACATTCTGCGAAAAGACTGGATGGGAATGGGCAGAGACATACCCATGCCATCATCATTATCATCGCCCCAATCCAGCACCTCTTTGTCAATGCAGATGGTGGTTACCGCCGATTGCGAAGATTCCCCCGGTTTGTCCTGGAGGAGGTTGGGTGCCACGTATTCGGGAGTCCAAGTGACATCTGAGGTTTCCTCAGCTGCGTGATCACACACACCCAATTCGGTTTCCGAATTGATGTCAATAACCATGGCTGTATCGGCGACATGGGTCTCGTGTGCTTTACCTTTCCCCTTATCCTTCTTGCCTTTTCTGCATCCCTTCCCCTTCTTATTCCCACCAGAACCCTGGTTTCCAGGCTTCTGCTGCTGCTGTTGCTGCTGGTTATTAGTCTGGTTACCAGACAGCTTACTTCCGGGCTTCCCGGTAAGTTTCCAACAGTTCTCCATCGTGTGTGAAGAACTGCGACAGATCTTGCAGTGGGTAGATGGGTTGGCCTTTTTAATGGTCTGGCCCTTGGAGGAGGAGGCGGGAGCGATGCAGTTAGCAAGGGAGGTGCTTTGTCGTTGTGACTCAGCTAGGATCATGGGGATTAGCTTGGTAGGTGTGAATTCTGTTGTGCCAATCGTATGGACTGCGGTGGTGACGAGGCTGGTGTAGTTGTCCCCTAAGCCAGTGCAAAGCAACATGGCCTGGAGGTTTTTGGGGAGAACCAAGCCCACTCTGGATAGCCAGGTGAACAACTCGACGAGATGGGCAATCTTGGCCAATGGATCTCCACTCCCCAGGTGCCAGTTGATGATATCCCTAAAAAGGTAGAATTGACTGGTAGGTCCAGTTGTAGTGTAAAGGCTCACTAGATTAGCAAGGGTGCGGAGAGCGAGAGATATGATGGGATTCTCATAGGTGAGGACAACTGCCATACGAAGGTCCTCCTTCATGTAGAGGGAGATGATGCTGACTGCTTGGTAGTCCAGGTCAAGCCAGGCATTTTGGTCAGGTCCCATGGCAGGTGGGCAAGTGGATGCGCCAGATGCAATCCTCCAAACCTTGAGGGTCATCAGGAACAACCGGATGGTTGCCAACCAGGTGTGGTAGTTGGAGGTTCCCTCCAACATGAGAACGTTCTTAGAGACACTGCTGCCAGTGTCTTTAGAAGAAGACATGTTTCAACTATAAAAAACCAAGAAGAATAAGATCAGTAACGTCCGGATCAGATGCTGTGAATGAACCAATAGGAACAAAAGGAGTAAGAACTGGAGCATAATAAGGATTAGGAGTAAAATCCATGGCATCATCAATGTCACTTATGATTCCAGAATCTGTTCCATATTCGCTTGACCCACTTTGGCTACCAGAGTCATCTGAGTTGTTGTGATAGGTATTGGGTTCTGGATTACCTTTCACTTGTTCTTCTAACTCAATGAAAAGCAGATCAGGAAAGTAATGTGGGTTGCCTGCATCTAACCCACTTTCATTGAAATCAAAAGTATCATGTGAAAAATAAGGTAAGTCCAAATCACAAGAGACATAGTTAAGTTTGAAAAAAGTACTAAGAAAATTCAAATGGGGCACTGCGAGGGACAGTGGGACGTCACATGCATATTGACCTCCTAGGGACACCAGGAGGGGCCAAACATTGGGTACGTTTTGCCCGAGGATCTGAGGAATTGCTTGGACCAGGATCATCCATGTGTCCATTTGACCCTTGCGGGCTGTCCTCAGATCTTTCACATTTTGGAGATGGGCAAGCCACCTCTGGTTTGGCCTCTTCTCCCAAGGCGGCATCCCTAAAAATGTCAGATAAGTCGGAGAGGGGTGGTTCGTCTCCGCCACTACTTGTCATTATGCTTCTCCTGAATAAAGCAGGAGTGCTGCACCCACTACTTCCTGGTGAAGGAAGGAGATCCAAAAAGATCTTGTCAGCTTCCTCGAGGTCAGCCTCGAGTTCGAAGATTCTGTCTAAAAGACGATCCTCGGTGTGTCCTTTAATAAATTTTAAGTGCTCGTCGTTCTTTTTATGCCAAGCACACCTCCACATCCAGTCAATACACTCATTCCACTTGGAAATCCAAGGGACATCCCAGTGCTGGCAGTACCAGGGGGACTCTTCCCAGGCCATGACTCTAAGGGGGCCAACCCCCATTATGTCAAGTTCTCGGTCTGGTACTACAATGGTTTCCATCGCAATGAGTGCATCCTTGTGTGGGAAAGAAGGAAAATAAACTCCTAAATACTGCTGCTCTGCAGAAAGAATTTTGTCCCCTTGAAAGTGCAAAAACGAATTACGTTGGTCCGAACCTGGAAAACAAAAGCCATTCCCCTCCAACACCGAGCACAATTCCTCTCCCTTGTAAGCATAGAGGAGGATTGTGTGACCCTCAGACTGCAGTGGCAACCTGAGGTCCACCAGGTCTACAGCGTGCACAATGGCACACTGCCCGGTGTGATCTGTGTTGGTAATGGGGTACATTGCGTCCTGCCAAAGGTTCCACCACGGCGTGTGGTGGCGCATGTAGGGAAGGTTCCAGATAGGGTTGACCCAATGGTTGTGCTCTAACCAGTTGACATCTTGGAGGCAGGAGATCGCATTGTACCCTGGGTGGAACTCTTTGGCCATTGCATAATATCCCTGTTGGACTATTAGCCCTTGTCAGAGGTGGCGTAGGGGGAGACTGGTTGCTTCCAAGTGCTCTGCCACCTTGTCATTGATAACCCAGATCGCCGATTGGAATCTCGGGATATAGGGCTGCACTGAGGGCGGCATGGACCTCAGTGTCTGGAATTCGAATTTGACTAGCACACAAGGGTGCACTATCAACAAGGGGATCCCGGATTGCCCCTTCAGGGTTTTCCGGTTCTCTCCATACTCCAAAAGGTAAACCAAAGGGGTGTATGGCAATTACAGGTTGATTTGGCACCACCCCCCTAGGGAGGTGGGCGCGTGCAGCCTCCATACATTGTGCAGCATCTGTAATGACCTGACTACGATAAGGAGGTGGAGCAGGACGGACTTCATCCTCAACTGCATTTGGAGGACCAATAGCAGGAGAATGATAGTCGAAAAGAATATCCTCCACATATAAATCACAACAACTTACTTGGTAATCTGGAGGTAAGTCTTTGCAAATTTGGGTTCTTTGATTTAACGAAGTGGGGACAGTTGTCCGTATCTGCATGCCTATGTGACGCCTTGTAGGGTTTGTCACATAGCGAATAAAAATGATGTATGTCTTGCTGATTAGGATCAGTGCAAAGCTCCTGGTATACCAAGGATTTCCTAGCACTAAAGATCCTATGAGGGCGAGCAAGGTTAGACACATGTAAAACATCGCGTGACTCAACACAAAAACAACACTCAAGCCTGAGAAGATGTTTGGCATCTTGTCAAACATCACAAAGACAACAAAGTGTCCTTTAAGTAGGTGCAAAGTGAACTCTTAGGGGGCAAGTAGGCACGAAGCAAACTCAATGGCAACGATGTCCAAAACACCGACACTCGGGGCTCATAACCTATCGAAAGTGAAGTGCCAGATGGTGCCTTACACTCTTGTAATCAAGGGTACTGTGTGGTAACCATGAGCAGTACTGACAGAGGAAGACTGGTCAGGTAAGGGGAACTTACTTGACATGCAAGTGTTGTTGGTTGAAAGAAGAGTGTGAGTGGTAAACCATTATATTGAGGAGGGATAAGCCACTTCTTATATATGGTGTCCGTGTGTGCACAGACCAGCTATGTATAAGGTAATTACCGTATGTAGCAGCTCTTATCAGAAGATAAGAGATAAGAGGGAGTTCTGCTATAGGCTCCCTATAATAGCTTATCTATGATGTCATAGATAAGGAGATAAGAAGATAAGGTATGTAATCATAATATCGTCATGATTATGTAAGATGTCTAGGCCCGGCTGTAATGGAAGAGCAGAAGTAGAATGGGCTAGACTTAGCGTCTTATCTAATCTAATCTCAATATTTGCAATACCCTATGTAATATCAGCAACAAAACTGTTCCAATGACATGGGTGACTTGAAATGAATATATCTCCACCGCCTCTGGGCCAAATCACATAAACCAAGGACTGGCTTGTAGCCAAGGGCTTATACTCTGTTTGGTCACACTAGAGTTAAGCGGAATTCCCACGTGTGGTTGCAGTGCACTTCGTGCACTGTATTGGGGTTAGTTATGTATTGGAATGGTTTTGTTGCTCACTGTAGGTTTGTTCCTGTAAGAGTGATGCATAGAAGTTGAAATCTTGGCAGAATGCTGGAGTACTGGCAGCAGTAGAGTAGTGATCGAAGCTTGGATAGGATGTTACATTAATGCCTTTGAAGAAAAATGTCTGCAATGGCTTGGTGAGCACAACAATACTGTTGACCATCAGCTTCACCCAAGTGTCATGGCCCAGGTGAAAATAATAAACTGTGTGAGGAGCCTTGTTGCCTGCAGGTGGGCCTAACTCCAGGTGATTCAGCACAGCCTCCATGAGCCTGAAGTATGGATACGAAAGTTCTTCTTGAAACTCCATGGACACTGGGGGTTCATCCTGTCATTCATTACAGTGAGTAGATCGATTGCACAGGATAGCACAGCCTTACCTTGGTGAAGCTGAACATGAGGACACACTGGCTTGTCCTCTTCTTGTCTTGCAGGTCTTTTTGGGCTTGCCAACACTTCTGTTCCATCCTCTTGTGAACATCTGTGACCCAGTCAACAAAGATCAGATGTAGTTGCAAGGTGTTTCGAGGATTGACTGATGTATCAGCCACAGCAATGTGGACTGACTGCACAGGCAATTCCTTGGGCTCAGATGTGGATGACAACGAGGAAATAGAGAGTGGTATAAGCAAGAAAGCTGCACTGGAAATTGATGCAGCTGAGTGTGAAGTGGTTGAAGGGGGAACAGGGAGTGGTGAATGTAATGCAGGATCAATGCTCAATAGCAAGGATGAGCTTGATGAGGCTGATGAAGATGTCAAGGACAGCATTTCACTCAAGGAGGGTAAGGAAGTGGGTGGAGATGCAGTGCTGGTTGTTGGTACAGAAGTGCCGGAAGTGCTGTGACCCTCAGCTGAGCAACCGCCTGCCATATGGCAGTGCTTGTAACACATTTGTTGCAGGCATTTGTGGCCAACCCTCATCACGGTGCATTTTATGTGGTGGCAGCATTTGCCACTCTCTGCATGCCCAACAGCTGGCAAAGAAGCCATGGGCACTGGTGGATAACCTCCTGTTAATGAAAGAGTGACATCTGCTTGTGAAATGATATGCAAAGGGGAAGGCTGAACAACCTACCCTGATCGATTGTGGGTGATGTCATTGGAGAATTCTGTGGTGAGTTACCAAGGCCATCAACCCAGCAATACCAGTTGCGACATGAGTTGCACTGTTGATGCAGCGGGTCAGTAAAAAGGGAGGTGGCAAAAGCAAGCAAATGTATTGCATACATAGGGCTGGCCTGCATTGTGTGTGTTGGTAGCCATCATGAACCACAGAAGCACTCTAAAGCCAGCAGCGAGATGGGGGATAAGAAGGGGGTATGAAAGCCATCAATCAGACAATAGTGATAGTGCTGCTGACATAGTGAATGTGAGTGGTGAGACTGTACAATCAAACCCATTGAGCAACTGCAGGTGCAGCAAGGGTGGCACATACCTGAGAATACAAAGGAGATGGACATACATGAAAGAGACAAGCTGAGTGGGCGAAAGAGGGAGAGAGAGATGATGAAAAGAGGGGACAAGCAGAGTGAAGTGATTCAAGTTGAGGCCACTTTTATATGTCTAAGGCAATGAGCACCAGTTGGTAAGGCAGCCAGGGATGCATTCCAGGGAGAACGCAAATGCAGCATCTAAAGTAGCGGCTGGTTATGGTACTCAAGAAGGGCAAGAGGAGGTATGTTGAATACATACCTGTGAAATCTTTGAGTTGAACTAAAAAATGTGTCATGAGTGAGCGCCAGCAGAGACTTGAGCTTGAGGAACAAGCATGGATCACTGTTGGTGAGCCAGACCCCATCCTTATTGATTGGGATGCCAACTTGTCAGTAATTACCTGTGATGGCATTGCCAAAGCATAGGGTGGCAGGATGTGACATGTCACACTGTGCTGTTTGGCTGACTTGACAGCAGTTAAATCTCCACTGCAATGTGTGGCTGAGCACTTGCCATCTCAGTCACTCAGAAGTCTGGAAAATTCAATTCCCATGTGTCCTTGAGGCTGGGGAGCTTCACCATGCCCAGGGTTCCCATGGAACAGTCCCAGGCATGCGAGGAATGATTGGGATTGTTTTAGTTGCATGTGAGGCACCAAGTCACAAGCCAACCCCTTTTGGTCACTAGATGGCTGAGAAACCTTTGCTAAGGTCAAAATGTTTGGCAGGCACATTGTGTGCCACAGCTGTGCAGTGACAGATCAGGGAACATTTTGTGGGTGCTATTACCTCCTACTAACCATCCAGGTGCATGCATTGTGTTTTGGACACATTTGGGGGAAGGGTGCGTGAATGGGATGATGTACATATTCTTGACTCAATGTCATACTATGGTGGGACAAGAAATATACATTAAAAGTTCAAAACAGAACTCATACTGTGTGTTGATCTCAGTGGCTCTCTTTTGCCCTTGTTGTAGCACTGCGATGACTGAGCATCATAAGCATGAGTGTAGTGGTGAAAATGAGCATAGAGTCAGAGGTGAGAAAATGAGAATGGGTGCGATGTGAGTGGAAATCAAAGCAAGAAGGAGAAAAACAAAACAAAGCAGCATGGTGTGACAAGATTGGGAGTGATTAGAGAAAGAAACAGCTGCTGCAACCCTGCAACAGACAACACAAATGCATAGTGAAACACAAGGCTCAGATAGAAGATGAGAAATAAGAAACAATATGCCAGTGATTCCAAATGAGAAGCAGAAAAAAAAACAAGCATGAGGAATAAATGACAAACCCAGTGTGCTCAGACAGCCTGAGACTTAGAGCAAGGGCCCTGGAGGTAAGTGAGGCAAAGCCATTCACCTCCCTTGCTGTTGCCAGTGGAATGGATGATGGAGCCCTCTGATGTTGACACATTAAGCTTGTAATCTTGATGGAGGCAGAAGGCAAGCTGACCATCATTTAGGGTACAAACATGGGTTGTGAGCAGCTGAGTGAATGTGACAGCCTCCATGGAGGCAATGGGGGTCGGCTCAGCGCTTGGGGTGCAGTAATGCTTATAGACATCTTGTATGGTCATGTAGAAGGTCTGGGGATGGAAGGTTTTGCCAGCTATGAAGATCCCATGAGGCTGCAGCCATGGAGGGACCTTATTGACCTTCAAAATCTGCTTGACACCATCACTACAATACCCCTTCTTGTGGTTGAGTAAGGAGCCCTTTGGGCCTGGGTACATGATGGTTTGACAGCAGGAGCATGTCTGGAACTTGCACAGCTATTTTCTGTCAAATGGGCCCAGGGATGTGAATGGACAGCATGTCAGAGCATGCAATGTTGCTCATCCTCTTTGAGGTCCCCTCAGCCTCAGGCTTGATAAGCTTGACAGCCTCACAGTGTCTCTTCCAGAAGACCTCCATATCTTACTTGGCTGGTTATTGACCTATCTGTTAGATTCGACTGAGGCACAGCATACAACTCATACTTACACTTGTAGTTGCCTTTCATAATTCTGCCTATAAGTTTTGGCTCAAGTTCACCAAGTTTTCATAAGAGCATGAGTGGGTTCTTCATCATGACAGAGGGTTCCTGCTTGGCAATGAGGCACTTGTTATATTCTGTAGCTGCCTCAACCCATCTTTTTGGTGTCATCTTGTGTAAGACCCACTTGTATTCAGTATGCAAATCCATGAAGAGGTAGAATTCCTTGTCCTTGTGGATGACCAAGGAATGAGGATCAATATTTGTGATGAGGGAGAAAAGCTGCTGTGAGTGGGTCAGGCTGTCAGCAGAGGACAGCGGGAGTATTGGGGAACCCTCGGTGCCAGATGTTGTGATGCCAGTGCCTGGGCTGTGACCAGTGGTCATGGTTATGGAAAATGCAACCAGAGCTGGGTTTGAACCAGCAACCCCTAGGTGTACAGTATACCAGGTGCTTTACCCATTGAATTATATGGCCAGGATACCAATGCTAATGCCAGGGGAGTTTGTCTAGCAATGTGGGGCTATGCCCTCACAGAAATGCCTGCCCATACATAGGTCTTACAGTAAATGCACTGAATGTGTGCATTGGGTGTCATAGCTGAGGGTGCCATTGCAGTAGATGTTGACTTTGGCTTTGGCGTGTTGACAGCAGGGTTTAAGGGTCTTGAAGTCTATGTTTTGAAGAAAAAGTTGAGTAGGGTGGAGACACTGTCGGCATCACCCAAGGAGGGAGCATCAGACTTGGAATGTGCTAGCTGCACTTGTTTGGAAGTGGGAGGGGCTGCAACAGTGGTGGTTTCAGCAGGAGCAACTGCTCTTGGCTTACCATTGTTGATCAGCAGGACTCCCTTGTCCTTCATAACAAAATCTAATTTTTGCTTTGTTCCTGTTTGGCCTGTTCCTTGTTGACATGGCTGTGCCAGTAAAGTCTTGAGTACGCCCTCACCCATATGAGTTTCAATGTTCTGACAGGGCTGATCCAAAAGGGACAGGTCAATTTGCAACTCTTCAAAAATTGGTCAACTGGTCTGCAGTGTGAGGTCAGCAGCAGCATCATGTTCAAAGTTGAGTGAGCCCATGACAATGTGCTCAAGTTCAATGATCTCCTCTTTAATCTTGATCATCCCACTGAATGTTGAGGTATGATCTGATGCAGTAAGCCCAAATGACTTGTTCAAATGGATTACTCCCAATTCAGAATACTGCAAAAAGTAAGGTTGCTTTCAGAAATATACTGGGTGAATTTCCCAAAGTGTCAGGGTCATTTCCTGAAAATGGTGGTCAATTCTGGAGAGCATCCCATTGTGACGCTGATCTGCTCATGTTGGCTAATAGCAAAAATTGCCTGCAGCACTTCCTACAACATTTCACCCTAGTGCTATATGCCATTTTATACAGTCCTTCCATATGATGGCAAAAGCTGGACTGATACTATTGTGGGCACATATATCTAGGTTAACATTGAGGATTGGTATTAGAAACAGGCTGCTAGTAACATGAGGATAACATCCAAGAACAATTGTGGGTAACAGAGCATATGAGAGCAAGTCTGAAAGCAGGGAGGTAGTAGCAGTGTCAATGTCATGGCAGCATTGTTGTTGCATTGTTGGATGGATAGTCTTCCTTATTGCCTTGTGTGTTGCACAGTTTACACTCCACATCCTCCATGTGCATGTTGTGGAAGAAGTGGTAGCAGCCCTACAGGCATGTCATGTCAGTCTGATGAAAAGCATTGGCCAAGAGCAGCACTTACTTGATGCTGATTACATAATCTGCTACATTCGCTCCCCTGTGATTGAATCCAACCATAAACCAGTTTTTAATTCTGTAAGTTCATTGGAACTGTGATCTGAAACACTTGATATATGGATATCACTCATCTGGTGAGCTTGAGGTGATGAAGAAGGCTCAGAATGATGGGGATGCGTTATGGTAGTAGGAGATAGAGGGAGATAAGTTGGAGTCTGAAAATGTGATGCAACTTGTCACACTTGTGACAAAACTGTATCATGTGACTTATTTCTGGAGCATCAGCATGTGTGACAAATTTTCACCAATACTTCAGCTTAGCCATGACCAAAGTGACCTTTGGTGGTCAAAGCAAGTCTTGCATAGACAACTACAGTAATAGTTGGATGATGTGATCAGTGACTCAGATTGAGTACTCTGGGGGTGTTGGGGTTGACAGGAGACAGTGGCACTTTTCTGAATGAATTGTCACTTTTAGAAATATCTTGTTGTTCATTGTGCTTTTGTAGGAGTGACCTCCTATGGGCATTTCTAAGATGTGTCCACTGGATCAGCATGATTGGTGCTCATCTGGCCATGTGTAAGTAATGGTGATGTAAATATATTTTACTTTTTCTTGTGGGAAGCCTCTTGATGCTGGAGGTAATATCATTCTTTGAGCTGAGAATTTCATTCTGAAAGAAAGAGTTTTTCCGATGTTTTGTAATAATTGTTGGATATTTGGTTTCAGTAAAGCATTTCATTAAGGAAAGGAAAGGAAATGGCTGCAATGAGACTGACACAATGAGAGCCATGAGTTGAGGTCAAGAATGAGGAGTTCTGGGGTTGTGTTGTATGTGACACGGACATTGCGGCGAAGGATGAAGTCATGTCTGAGAGTGACCAAAATGGGGATTCCACTTGGCTGGGCATGCTGGACTCAGTGAGTGAGTTCCAACCCTTGTCTGATCCTTTGATGTGACTGCCATCAGAGAGTATGGCTTGATGACAGTGCTCGAGACAGCTCTTTCTGTTGGCACATAGCGCTGGTGCACACAATGTGTAACTTTACTTAAGTTCCAAACTAGTATATATACTTTGTCATTGGTTTGTTTACTCCTGTCAGTTGTTCTGTCATATGCTGAGGGGTAAGTAACAATTCGTTTCCTTGTCATACATTTGTAACTTACATACTTTAATCTCAGTCATTCTGTTGTATGCTGAGGGCTAACATTGGTCTAGTATTAACAGTTTATGACCCCCACTGCCATGGTGTAGTCACCCATGTTGTATACTCTAGACTGCAGGAGTTGCCCACTGGACCCTTCTCATGCCATAGTGGTCACCTGAAATAGGCTGGCATCATTGGATCTCCCCAAACCCAAAATAGCATCGTTATCTCCATCCCTGCATGTGCCCTTCATCTCTTCCCCATAAAGAGGGACCTTCCCCCAAACTCCACCTTGTCCCTCTTGTTCATGTTCCCACCTATCACCCATAACCATTCTCAAAGCTCCCACCCATTCTCCACTGTCTGTCCCACCACCACCATGTCCAGTCAGGCACCTTTGTCTGTTAGGGATTCCACTCCCCCTGTTCCTGATGCCAATGCTGTTCTTGTTCCACCGTCACCCCCACTCACCTGGATTGACCTCAGCACTAGTGACACCATTAAAGTCATCACCTCTGTACTTGACCACAGTTCTCACAACTGGTTTGAGTGGAGCGTGAATTTCAAGGACTATCTGTTGTCCAAACATGCATGGGTGTACATCTTGGGATTAGTTACTTGCCCCATTGAAGCTGTGAACCCTGCCAGTGCAGACTTATGGGATGCCAACAATGAGGCAATTGTTGCAATCATGTGCGATCACTGTTCCCTTGAAGAGAAGCTCTTTTTAGAAGGTCAAACTAATGCGTTCTGTGCTTGGAAGATCCTGCATGACTGTCATGAACAAATTGGTTCTGTTGCTCAAATAACTTTGATCCAAAAGCTTCTTTAGCTTTGTTACTGCACAACTGAGCAATTCGTGAAGGTCAGCTCAGAGATAACTGAGGTAGTCTGCTGCATATATGCTATGTGGATACCCATCTCAGACATGTTCATCCTTATCATGATGATGAATGCCCTGTCTGACAAGCTTCTGCACGTGTAGGACCATATTGCTGACACCATTGATTGCAGCTCTGGCTCTGACTCCTACATGCCACTCATGGTGCATACTTGCCTCAAAATGGAGCAACAAATTGCTGACTTGAAATATACATCCTCTGGGACTTTTGCCCTCATTGCCACCTCCATTCTGAAACCAGTTTCTGGCAGGGCATCCCATACTATATGTGTGTCATCTGTGGGAAGTTGGGACACCTCAAATGTTGTGCCAATCCTAAATGTCCCCCTGAATGTTGTATTGGCAACATATGGCCGGAGTGCTTCAGTGAAGGTGGTGGCTGTGCTGGTCAACGTGAGGCTGTACTGCAGGAGCATTACGGCTTAGTGCACCTAACATCATTCTAACGGACTTAGTTGTTTTCCTTTTCTTATCTTATCAGATTAACTTATGAACAGCTACACTGCCTCCTATGCTTCTCTTTTCATTTCACACCCATGCCTCATGCACCCCTCATTCCATTCATCTCTGTGCAGTGCATGGCTATGTTCTTCTTTTCTTCTCTTTCATTCTGCCACCACCATGCAGTGGCATCATGTCTTTCTTCCATTTCATGGCTATGCTTAATGCATGCCCCTAATGCATGCTGCCACATACTTAGTCTATGTTAGGACTCATCAGTAGATCCAATATACACATGTACATACATACTCTAGTAGTATAAAAGGCCACAAGTGCCAGTCAGAGAACTCCAGTTTAGTTCTCTTGGTCTTTTCCCTTCATAGCCAGAGAGATCACCTCCAGAACTGACTGCTAGTGCTATTGGTCTGTCCCTTTCCTAGTTCTTGATTCCCTAGAGTCCCAGTTGATGCTGTGACCTATTTGGGTTGTTTCACTAGAACTAAACTGCTATTCTCACTCTACTAAATCACCTCACTAACACACAAACACAAGTTAGTCTGCAGTCAAGTCCTCACGTGGTGCACAGCATATTCTGACGTCTGCCAGTGCCCATCTCCTTCCACAGGTTGCTCCACCCTTTCCCCACCCTTGACAAGGTTCACCCTGTCCAAGACATTCGTTGCCACCCTTATGTGGCTGTGGTTGCAGCTGGAGGTACCACCCTCCCCACAATCCAGAGTGGCCTTGAGCCTGTCAAGCATGAGCATGCGCCAGTTGGTAGCCTGCCACCTGTGCCAGTACTAGTAGGAGTTGACACTCCCTCACCTACCACAAGATTCCTTTTGTTACTACATGAGGAATTAAGGCCAAGCTCATATGTATTGCCAAGAGACTCAGAAGATTTTTTAATAGACCCTCTTCAGACCATCGCAGTCACATTCAGATCAGGAGACCCCAATGCCTCGTTGCTTTTGCCAATTACACAAGAGTCTCTCAGCTGGACTGCCCCCTCCATCGATCCAAATGACCTCAACTCCAACACTGGGGAACTCGTATACCCCATCCCCTTAGCATCCTCTGCCATCACACATGGGTCATCAGATCAGGCCGAAGAACCTGAAATCAAGTATTTGTGTACCATAACTAGAGATGGTTGGTCACCTCATCTGGAGCTAATAGTAAAAAGAGAAAGAGAGGAAGAGCAGGTACCAGAGGAAGTACCTAGAAAGAAGCAAAGGGTCCAAAAGAGGAAGCCACTCTTATGTAAAACTATCCGTTGTGCTAACCTTGGAGATACACACCCCGATGAACAGATCAGTCGGGTTACCCTACATCCTAAACAGATACTCCACCACCCATCCCATTTCCTTTAGTTTTAATATACTTTTCATTTCATCATGACCGCTCTACCCACGGGACTCACCACTGCCCTCACTACTGCTGGATTGACAGATGGTGAATGGGGCAACTTAGCAGGAGAACTCTGGCTCTTTACGGAGCAACAACAAATGGACTTGCACAACACTTGTCTGTTAGCACTACACCTCAGTGTGGAGGTAGACCAAATGAGAGCACAGTTGGTGGCTACGCTGGCTGCTGTACCAGCAGGATTAGCAGGGGTTGCTCCACCGCAGCCCAGATTATCAAAGATCTTTTCTGACCCTGGGAACTTCGATGGAACCTATGGAAAGAAATTTGAAGAATGGTGGACACGTGTGCACAGCTGGATAGCTGAAAACTCTGCCACATTACCCACAGACAAAGCAATCCCGGCTGTCTTGTCTTGCATGGTCGGAGGCACAGCAGGAGACTTTGCACATGGCCACCTGAACACTCTGTTGAGGGGCACAGGACCAAGGACATGGCCAGCATTCACCAAGCTTGTCAAGAAACACTGTCAGTCAACAAATGAAGTTGACCAGAACCATGCTTGGATCTATGATCTCAAGCAAAAGAATCACCTCATGGAGGCGTTTTTGTTGAAGTTTGAAAACTATGCCCTTCTAGCAGATTACAAGGATGTGTGACTCATTGAGCTGCTAGAAGCAAATGCAGACTGAGCCATCATGTCCCATTTAATCTTAGAAGAAGGAAGATATACCGATTTGGACCTTTTTAAGGCAAATCTCTGACAAGCAGGAGGCCAAAAACAGCTTCTCAAATTCATTCAGAAAGGGACAGTGGAACAGGCCAAAACAAGGGACCCTAAAGCCATGGACATTGATGCCATAAAAACAGGTGGCAAAAACAAATGTTTCAACTGCCAGCAAGAAGGGCATTTCAGTAAAGATTGCCCGAAACCCAAGGTGCAGTGCCCTGAATGCCACTTCTTCAGAGGTGGTCACCAAAAGCCATGCTCCAAGAGGGGCAAGGGAAAGGGTAATAGAGGCAGTCGCCAAGTGCATGCCGCAGACTCCAGGGACGAGTCCACCACCTCCTGGGATGAAGATAAAAGCACCAACAAGGACAATAAAGGAAAAGGTGGTGACTGGACCTCTTCCATAAAAGGAATGTCACTGGACAAGGCTTGCACCTGATTCAAAGATTATGAAACTCTTGCTGCCAGGTTGGCAGGAAGAGCTTAGCTCTGACACACAAATCTGGGTGTGTGAAGGGGCAGAACCAATATGAAAACCTTGCTGTGGAAGAAATCATTGACAACAAGGATTCTGCAGCAACAAAACTCATTTCCAATTCACTGTCAGAGGGGTTCCCCAGTGGGCTTGGCAGGGACATTAAACCTGCACTTAATTCCTCTAACAAAAACCATGCCAGTAAGGAAATCCCAGATGACACTTATGTGCGAAGCATAAGACCTGCATGAGAAATTAACCTATTTATTTGGATTGTGCCATTCACACAATGGCAAAACTTCATTGCGACAGACACACTTCTAGACTCGGGTGCAAACATGAACTTTATTGACAAAACATGGGCTGAAACACATAAGGTCCCACTAATCCCGTTACAAAACCCCATTCCTGTTTACAACATGGACAGAACATGTAAGAGATAACCCCCAAGGAGTTAGTCCCAGTGGAATATCATAAATTCCTTAAAGTATTTTTGAAGAAAGAATGTGAGCATATGCCACTTTGGAAACCATGGGATCATGCCATAGATCTTAAGGACATGTTTAAACCCAAGAAGGGTAGGATCATACCTCTATCTCCACAGGAACAGGAGGAGGTTACTGTGTTCCTTGATGATCAGCTAAAGAAGGGTTACATAAGATCTTCTAAATCCCCCCAAACATCACCGGTGTTCTTCATGCCAAAGAAGGATGGCAAGAAGCGTACAGTGGCTCAAAAAAGTGTCCCAATGTTTGCATGTTTTCCACTAAAGTCGATATTCTCCAACACCCCCTAATCCGGGCCCTAACATATGGGTATATCAAATGAAGGGCCTACCCCTGGCTTGCTATGGATGCAAGGGTCAAGACATTTGGATAAGATCCGATGGAATGGCAGTCATTTCAAAATAACATGTCATTGGAACACTTATTTAACCCTGCATTTGACAATCATTATCTCATATGTAACACAGGTATTTGACAGCTATTGATGGTTGCTATGTTACCAATCTGTGCAATTATGTAAGTGACATAATTACAAGCAATATAAATACCCTGTGTCCCACTTCAATTGACCTCACCATACCATGAAGTCCATTCCTCCTTCCCTTAGAGCCCACATCATTGTTCTCTCTGATTCTGGTCTCTCTGCCAGACAAATTGCATCCAAGACTGGTCTAGGAAAGTCCACTGTGGCTAGAGTCATCAGGGAGATCCTTCCAGAGAAGGAGAATGTCAAGTTAGGATGTCCTTCCAAGCTTTCTGCCCTTGACAAGAGAAGAATTGTCTCTAGTATTACCACTGAAAGGGCTGACAATGCTGTCCAAGCCACCCATCTCATCAATTCTGCCCTCTCCTCTCCTATCTCTGCCCAAACTGTTTGCAACCTTCATTTGATACACCCATATGTTAGGGCCCGGGTTAGCGGGTGTTGGGGAATATTGACTTTAGTGGAAAACATGCAAACATTGGGACACTTTTTTGAGTCACTCTATGGTACAGGATTACTGATACCTCAATGAGTCCACCGTTAAAAACAATTACCCTTTGCCATTGATTGGGCAACTAGTGGACAAGCTCCAAGGATCAAAGCTGTTTATGAAAATGGATCTAAGATGGGGATACAACAATGTCCGGATCAAAGAAAGTGATGAATGGAAAGCCATATTCATTTGCTTCTGTGGAGCATTCGAACCTTTGGTCATGTACTTCGGATTATGCAGCTTCCCCACCACATTCCAAGCAATGATGAATGAGATCTTCACCAATATGGATGACATGGTCATGGTCTACATTGAACCTAATGATCTTTACAAACACAGACAACCAAGCTGAGCATGATCGAATCATTCTCAAAGTTTTACACCACTTGGAAGAAAATGAGGTATTTGTCAAGCCAGACTTGATGGATCATAAGATCGCCCTAAGGGTCATCCTTTAGGGGTTTGAGCATCAAGATGGACGCTGGGGGGTTTGAGGGTTTCTGAGAAGCATCGACTCAACAGTACAACAAAGACTGAGAGAGATCCCGAGGCAAGGGGTGATGACCTTGGTATATTTGAGGTAGTATCAAGTAGATCAAAGTTAAGGGGAGAATACAGGAAGTTCGACAGTTTATATAGAAAGGAAAAATATGCACGGACCAAGTGACGTTGGCCCTAACCTAAGGGACACATCATCGTAGAACAAGAAAGAACATGATGGAAGCAGTGAGTAAGAGGAACTACGTAATTGGCGCGAGAGAACTGATCAGTGGAGATAGAGGTCCAAGGGGATAGAGAGGAAGTGTCGAGGGTCTCAGAGGAAAAGATAAGCGAAGAAAGAGTACGTTGAAGGAAAGAAGCAATTGTAACATTACCCCCTTTTTACATCCGAAACTCTGGAGAAGGATAATGTATGAATGGTGCGAGTCAGAAGTCGATGTAGGAAGTGACTGGGGAGCCCGTCATGTTAGCAATGGCGATGGCATCATATTCGAAGTCTTCCAAAGGAGAGTGAGAGTGAGGAGGGGAGCGAGAGCATGGGTTGCGATGACGGACACGAGAGTTTTCTGGGACCATCTGTTGGGAACATGGAGGAGGAATGGGACGAGGTTGGGAGGAAGAGGACGACGATGATGAAGAGGGGCAAGAATGAGGACGGCCCAAAGGGCAATGTCATTAAGGGTGGCCAGGGCGGTTGACTTTGCATATTGGACAAATGTACCATTGACTGTGGATGCGAATATGTCCAAGGTGGTGACATTTGAAGCAAGACTTGTGGTAATGAGGATGGTTGTGGGAGGGTGGGGCATTGACAGGTACACCATGGATAGTCCCTGCAGTATCGACTTTATGGTGGAGTTCAACGTGTTGGAGGGTCAACTCGACTTCAGGGGAGAGTGGGGAGGAAGAAGCGGAAGGGAGGGGTTGTGGATTGGTAGACGTAGTCAGTTCTTTGATGTATCATTCTAGATCGTCAGCAAACTCGGGCATTTGCATCTGGTAGAAAGTGGAAAACAAATCTTCTTCCACTTCACATTGGATGGTGCAAAGGGTGTTGCATCTGTGACCGATGCTAGACGGGGAGGAAGTGAGATCAAGGATAGCTTTCAAACATTGGTTTTGGAGGTAGATGCGGGTTATGCTCCAGAGGGGGGAGTTTGGTTCAAGGTGGAATTCGAAGGCATGATGGAGGTGAGGAGCATAAAGGTAGGAGTGAAGGATGTCGCGACGATGGCCGTCTAGGGTTCCTTCACGAAGATGGTGGGCGGCAAGAGGGATGTCAACAGATAGGATAGGTGGGGGGTTCACTGAGGAATAAAGTGGGGATTCCACTGGAGCAAGAGAAGGAGTAGGCAGGTGATGGACATTGGGAGATCCCCTACCATCGTTTCAAGGTAGTCCCCAACCAGCATTCGATTGGGTAGAGGAAGGAGAAGGACTGCGAGAAGAAAGAAGTGAAACCATAGGGAGAGAGGACATAGTAGAAATTGAGGAAGCATCATTGGACATGGTGGTGTGACGAGATGGTTAAGGGAGTCAAGAGGGGAAAACGGTGGGGTGGAGTTTTTTGTATGCAGTAAGAGTGGACTTTGCATGTTTCAGATTCCGCTCTGGGATCCAGGTGTCTTCTTTGGCCGAATATCCTTTCCATCAGATCAGGAATGATCATTTGGTCGGAGTTTCACAGTGGTGTAGAATCTTCTCGACTTCGTATTCTTCTTCTCTGTTGATAAGGTCAGGGGCTGGTGATGGGAAATTAGGACTGTGGACGGTGTTCTCATGACAGGGAGATAAGAGTGACGTGTGGAAGACTGGATGGATCTTCCATGTTTTTGGTAAGCGGAGTTGGTAGACAATTGGAGATAGAACTTTCGTGATGGTGAAGGGTCCTTCCCATTTAGGAGCGAATTTCGGGTTGACTATGGAGCATTTGAGATTTCTGGCTTTGAGCCAGACTTTGTCCCCAAGTTTGAACGGGGAGAAGGTTCATTGAGTCCTGGCAGCCATGACTTGATGAGCTAGTTTGTGCACTGCTAAAGCTTTGTCACGAGTGGTGGAGAGGGTCTTTAGGTGGGTTTCGATTGCAGGGATAGTGGTGTCGGAGATCACCAAAGGAAGGGCACGGGGTTCATAACCCATCATGAGGTAGAACAGAGATTGATTGGTGACGGAGTGAGGGCGGTGATTATGAGCAAACTCAGCGTGAGAGATGTTGTCTACCCAAGATCTGGGGTTATTTCTGCAGAAGATCTGAAGGTAAGCTTCAATTTCTTGGTTTATTTGTTCAGTTTCTCCATTGGATTGGGGGTGGTAGGTGGTGGAAAGGGATAGGTCATATCTCAAGAGTTTTCCAAGTTCTCGAGCGAAGGAGGAGGCAAATTGGGGGCCTCGGTTGGAGATGACCTTGTTGTAGAGGCTGAAGCGAAGGTATACCTTGTGGAAAAAGAGTGCAGCAACTCCTTCTGCGGTGATGTTTTTCTTAGTAGGGCATAGGATTACCCCCTTAGTAAGCCCATGGTCGACCACGACCAAAAGGGAATCGAAGCCGGCGGAGATAGGGAGGTTGGTGATAAGATCACAAGAGACCTGCTGGAAAGGGCGAGACGCAGAGGAGCGGATGGGGGTGAGCAGCGGAATGGTGGGATGGGTATTGGTCTTGTTTTGCTGGCAGGTTGCACAGCCTTTGACGTACTTTCGAACATAGGAGGTGAGGCTGGGCCACCAAAATTCGGCAGCAACGAGTTGGTAAGTTTTCAGGTAGCTGGGGTGGCCGGCAGTTTCATGCTCATGGCAATGTTGGAGAATGGCGTGGCATAGGGATTCGTCGTTGGGAACATAGATGTGGCCTTGATAGGTTAGGATGCCCATGTCGACTTGCCAGTCAGAAAGGCAGGAGTGGAAGGGAAGAGGGATGTCCTCATTCATGGATTGGAGGGCTTGAAGAACAAGGGGGTCGCTGGTGGAGGCAGACTCAATGCGGTGGGATAGGGCTACGTCAATCATTAACAAAGAAGGAGGGGGGAAGGAGAGTGACTCTGTCGTTGTCGTTGTTGGATTGAGGAAGGGGGTTGGGGTGGTGGAAGAGGGCGTCCGGGCCAGCTAGAAGCTTTCCTGGAACATGGACCATTGTCAGATCGAAGTCAACGAGGTCAATAAGCCAGCGGGCTTGTCGTCAATTGAGGTTTTGGGGAGAACAAAAGTAGGTGAGGTTTTTATGGTCAGTGAAGACCTGTACAGGAAAAGAAGATCCATGGAGGTAGTGTTTCCATGGCTTCAGGGCACGGATGACAGCAAGGAGTTCCCTGTCATAGATATCATAGTTTTGTTCTGCCGGGGAGAATGATTGGGAGAGGTAGGAACAGGGGTGCCATTCACCGTTCAAATCGGTTTGGAGAAGGATGGTGCCAGAAGCGTACTTGAAGGCATCAGTGGCAATGGCAAAAGGTGCAGTGAGGTCAGGAAGGTGAAGGACAGGTTTTGACAGGAACAAAGATTTAAGGGTGTCAAAGAAGGTTTGGCAAGCAGGGGACCAGTTCCAAGGTGCGGTCTTCTTGGTGAGGTCAATGAGGGGCCGGGTGACATTGGAGTAATTGGGGATGAAATGTCGATAGAAATTGGCAAAGCCAAGGAAGGACCAGATGTCCTTTACTTTGTTGGGGGTAGGCCAACTGGTGATACCATCTAGTTTGACAGGGTCCATGGCAAGCTGGCTGGGTTTGATGATCATTCCAAGGTATTCCACTTCAGTAGTAGCAAAACGACATGTCTCCAGTTTGAAATGGAGATCCAATTCAGTCATGTGTTGGAGGACGCGTTTAGTGCATTCGCAATGGGTTTCTTCGTCAGGGGAGAAAATGAGGAGGTCATCCATATAGATGACGAGCCATCCCTTGGTAATCATGTCCTGGAAGGAGTTGTTCATGAATCGTTGGAACGTTGTGGGAGAGTTGGTAAGTCTGAAGAACATTACCATCGGTTCGAAGAGGCCTTTATGTGTAATGAAGGCAGCCTTCCATTGGTGGCCGTCCTTGATGCGAACATTGTTGTACCCCCAGCGGACATCAAACTTGGTGAATAATTTGGCGTCTTTGAGTTTGTCGATGAGGTCAGAGATGAGTGGGAGTGGATAGGTGTCTTGGGTGGTATGTTCATTCAGGTAGTGGTAATCCTGACAGGGATGGAGACCGCCATCTTTCTTCTTCACGAAGAAGAATGGGGATGCTTGGGGGGAGTTTGAAGGACGGATCTTTCTGCAGTCAAGGTTTTCCTGGAGGAAGTCTTTGGTGGCTTTTTGTTCTTGTGGGGATAGGGGGTACACTTTCCCAATCTTTGGGGTGAAGGAATCGTCAAGATTGATCTTGTGATCGTAGGGTCTGGATGGTGGGACATGGTCAGTGGCTTCTTTAAAGAAGACCAAGGCATAATCAGTGAATTCAGGGGGAAGGGTTTGTTTGGGTTTCGCCTTTTCGGTGGCAGCAGCTAGTTCTGAGGCTGTGGTGATTTTGGATATCTTTTCTTCCAGAGGGGAGCCTCGGTAGAGGAAATGGGATCCGCATCTGATGATTTGGTGAAGGGTTTGGTTCATGTCAGTGCATGTCAGGAACTGGGATTCCTCCTCCCATCCATTGTATTCAAAGAGTCAGGAGTCAGTGATGGCGTTGACATGGGTATGTCGAGGGGGGCGGTAAGTAGATTTTTGGAAATGAGAGTTATGGCGGGAGGTGTCAGCGGTGTGGGAAAGGTAGAGGTCTTTGGATTGGTCAAGGGATTCATCAATGGATAAGGTTCTTTGGCTCCAATTGATGGTCAGGTTTACGTCTTTGAGCCAGGGAAGCCCTAAGATCATGTTTTCATTTCCTAGGGAGATGACATGGAAGGTGACTTTTCGGGCAATACCTTTGATGTTGAGGAAGAGGGTGGAGGTGAAGCAGATTACCCCTTTGCTGTTAATGGAGTTATTGGTGTTCCTAGCATAGCTAGGTTTTTGTAGCCGTGTAGTGGGGAGGGAATGTTTCCTAATGAACCCCCAGTCAAGGCAGGAGATGCTTGCGCCACTGTCAATGAGGGCGCAGGTGTTGACGGCTTTCAGGGTGTGCAATGGTTCAATGAGTTGGACTGAGATTTGCATAGATGGAGTAGTTTTTACATTGATTGCAGCACACTTTACACTAGGGAAGACTTGCGTCAAAGGAGTTTCCTGATCTAAAAATCCATGGTGGAGAATGAGATCCTTCTTACATTCTCGTCTTCTTCGTCATTGTCGACGGGTTCCAACTTTGGGAGGTCTTCCACGACCTGTCAGACTTTGGGTGTGCCATCGTTGTATTTGGGGCATTTGGAGCTCACGTGTTTGGATTGTCAACAGCGGAGGCAGAGTCCTTTCTCCATACATTTCTTGCGTTCTTCAGCCGTAAGCTTTCCTACTTTGATAATGTCTATGTCCATAGCATCGGGGTCACGAGTTTTGGTGGGGGTGGAGAAGGACTGGTAGGACTGGTGAGCAGGCTTAGAGTTCTGTCTGGCAATTTCTTCAGCTCGTTCCCATTGGATTTGGAAGGAAATGGCCTTCTTGTACCAGTTGTCAATGGTGGAGGAGATGGTGTCCATGGACATGATTCAGCGCATGAGGAGGGAAGGGATTCTGGTGGAGAAGTATCCGATAAGGACATTCGGGTTGATGATGCCTGCGAGGGAGGAGTAGTTTTTGAAGTGAGAGACATACTCGATGAGGGTTGGGGAATAGGTGTTGTTTTTTTCCTTTACTCATGCGTTTGGTAGAAAGCCAGGCGATGGTGTTGCTGGTGGTGTCATGATGTTTGAATGCAGTTTCGAATTTAATGATGAAGTTGGAGAAGGTACCCATGGTTATGGTAGTCCCTGAGATGGTGTTCTGTCTGAACGTAGTTGCCCAGGTGAGGGCAGATCCTTTGGTCATGTAGGAGAGAGCGAAGGTGATCATCTTATTGTTGGTATTGTATACCTTGTCGTTGACGAGGAGGTAGAAGCGTACAGTGTTCAACCACTGGGTGGATTTGTCGTACAATTCATCAAAGGCTTCTGGTGCTCTGATACAGAGTTTGGTGGGTTTTGAGGAGGACATTGGTGAGGGCGGTCTGGGGAACGGTGGAGGTGGTACGTGAGATAAGGGAAGCGGGGTGAGAGGGGGGAAGACTGGGTTGGTGGCAATAGCAGTTGGGGAAGGGGGGGTGGGAGTGCAAGGGAGGTGGGTATGGGTGAGCTGGTGGGCTACGTCAAGGTCTTGGGTTTGTTTGAGGTCAGACAATATGGTTATGTCTTGGTCAGAGTTTTCTTCTGGTTCAGAGAGCTCAGCTTCTGATGGTGAATCAATGGGTTGTTCTTGGGCGCCTCACCACGAGTACTGGGGGTTGTTCTGTGGGTACGAAATGGTGGAGGACTATAGTGGTGATAGCCTTGTTAAGAAACTTTGACCTTTTGTTACGCTTGGCCCAGGTAGGGACAAGCGTAGACTTGATGGATCAGAAGATCACCCTAAGGGTCATCCTTTAGGGGTTTAAGTGTCAAGATGGACACTGGGGGGTTCGAGGGTTTCTGAGAAGCATCGA
>JBBPQQ010000072.1:0-24828 GCA_038092595.1 Boletus subdepauperatus
ATTGGAATGTTCATCCTCTCCAGAAGTGAGGTTGGCCTGGATTTCGAGTATGGCCTCTGCCTTTGAGATTTGGCCCCTTCTGAACTGTTTGACCACATGGATGGCTCCCTGGACTGCTTCTGTGGCAGATCCTGTTGGCAAGGGGTACTCTCGATCTCCTCTGTTAAGCGACTCAGAAGAGAGGGTTTGGCTGGGGGAGGAGGCATGCTGAGACATGAGGGAAGTGATGGGGAACAAAGTGACTGATTATAGCGCAAAATACAGGATCTGCTGGGACAGGAAGACAACAATATGAGTGAAATCTACATACAGAGGGCCAAACTGTGCACCTGGTGGGGCAGGGAGAGAACTAGCTGCAAGAGGGGTTCAAGCACAGCTTCTGTGGCCCACCAGGCGTTTGAAACGAGGTGGCTGGCAAGGCAAGATGCTCCCATGTGGTCACTAGAGCATAATATTAGTCTTGTGTAAACAAGCTTTAAACCTAAATAAATTATGTACATTCCAATGTATGACTTGCTGTATTGTGAATGGCCGGGCGCTTTTTGGGCTTGGGTGGTAATTGCACTTCTTGGTTTCCCACACTATGAGTGGCGATGATAATTGAAACTCCCACAAGCCTCATCAGCCTTGGGCTCAGCTGCCAGAACAACAAACAAACTTACCTTGGTATGAAAACCAGGTGAAGGAATGACATGGCAGTGGGATTAAGGGGGTATTGGATGTGGCAGTCAGACCCATGTTGTCTCCATGAGGCAAGTCTGTAGTTACCTTAAAGAAGCATTCTGAGGGGAGGTTTATGGGAACACAATATCTAAGATGTTTTAGAGCTATTGAAAGATAGAGTATTGGATAGGCTGTTATGAGCCCATTTATGTGTGGAACTACTGCTGTTCCAACAATTGAAACATAGATTGCAGTGACATCAAGGAAATTGATATGTCATTTCTATATTTAACAATCTAGTTACCTTGTACACATTCCAGATCTGGTGGCTTATGATATGTGACTGGGTAATATTTTGTAAGAGAGAGAACTCAGCACAACCTTCCTCAGGGAGCCTGGGTAGTGGGCCCTGCAACAGCCCTTTTGAAAGAAATGAAAAGATCTATGATTCACCCTTAAATGAGGACCTGGACTGTGTCTTATTGAATCATGATGATGTGAGGCTTACCTTAGGAAAGTTGGCTACACAATACAATAGTCTGATGAGAACTTCACCAATGGTAATGAGGGACGAGTGGGCTCAGAGAAGAATAATGGAGGGGGAATGGGAAAGGGAAAGGGAAAATAGATCATGTAGGCAATGATTAAGAGGTGAAGGAGGATGACAATGGAGGTGACAATGGAAAGGATATATAGAATAATACAGAGGATGCTGAAGGAGTATACAAAGACAGGAGGAGGAGGAGGAGGAGGAGGAGGAGGAGGAGGAGAAGGCACCACTAGGAAGGAAAAGGGGGAAGGAGAAGGAGTTGTTGAAGGAGAAGAAAATGAAAATACAAAGGAAGAAGAAGGAGATGATGAAGACCAAGATAAAGATCAAGACAATGAAAGGGGGAATGGGAAGAAACAGGAAAGGAAAAGAACAAGAATAAGACCCTAGGAAGGAAAAACCAGGATGACAAGAAAATGACAATGACAATGTGAAGTGGACAGGATAGAAGACAGGAAGATGACTCCTCTCAATTCTCATCTGAGGTGTAGATATATTTTCATTCCTATTGATTTGTGGATTTGTAAATCATGTATCTTGTGCTCTAAGACACCAAATGCATGGTACCAAGTAGTTGTTTGGTATATTATAACTCCTCCCCTAAAGTGCTCCAATACAAACATATGATGTTTTGTATATCTTGGTAAATGTATAATGTGGCTGAGGACACAGAACTAGTATATTAAGCACTCTAATATTACCAGTTTGGTGTTCTACATAGAATGCATTGTGTGTACATTCAGTTATCATTAATGTACCTCATACACCACATGATTGTGCACCCATTGTATTTCCATGTTTGGTAGTGGTGTTGTGGCAAGGGCACATAACTTATCACTATCACTATCACTATCACCATCATCACCACTACCACCACCAACAGCAACAATGTCCTGCATCAGCACACAATTATAATGATGTCTGACCGCCTCTAGTGACATGCAGCACCCACTGAACAACACATCAACTACATTTACCAGTACAGTATATAATACACTTGATCAGTGATATGCGGTTCATTTTCCCATTAGCTTGCAATGATAGAACCTTCCTCCCAACCCTTGGTCTCACCCACCTAGCACTTGTTTTCTCACAGCCACCACACATTTAAACAATGCATACAAAGTCCTAAGAGTGTGATACAACAATAAATGACTTCTTTGAAATTCTCTAGTTGATCTTTATAGATTTCTCTTTAAATTCACTGTCATACAACAGTCAGGAACTGTCCTGGAGAAATTCAATTTCTAATTGTTGTATTGTACTTGTAGTACATAGCATGTATTGGAGTGCCATCACTCAGGTTGATGGTGTACACTCTTGATTTCTAATTGAGCTATATTCCAGATTAACCAGAAAAAACCCAAAGAGTTTCCAATTATTATATAACACTTCTAGAATATTTTATACATTGGAAAAATATCATTTGGCATGGTCAACAGTGTGCCTGATTTGATTGACTGTGGTATATCACTGACTATGAATACAAACTGTTAGTGAATGAGGAGCAATGAGTGATTCATTAGGTTATGTACTGTTCCACAAAGTCCTGATTTTGTTCTGTTCCATATTGAGCTTGTTGGTCTCTTGAGAATTAGATTTCCAGTAACAGTTCCAGGTAATAGTCATGAGGATGTTGATGAATTTACAAACATTGGGAATAATGATATTGCTGCTGTTGAAAAAACCCTCATCACTAATGAGTTGATTGGTGAGTGACCTTGCCTTCCACAAGCTGAGAATCTTCAAGACTTGGTAACTATTGTGATTCAGTAGCAAAAATAGAATAGCAGGATGGTACTAACTTCACCTGTCTGATGGATGGCCATAATGTCATAGGAAGAATGGTTTGCTGCAGTAAGGACTTTGTTAATTGTTTTGTTAAGATTTCATTTCTTTAGGTGAGCCTTCACCCAATCTTTCCAGGCTGTTTGACCAGAAGAAGAGTCAATGTAACTGCCTTGTTCATCAGGTTCTTGTGACCAGACATTATCTCTGAAGGTTTTGATGGCTTGCAAGTCTTGACAGTCCACTCAGGAGTATTGGGGTACTAATGCTTGCTGACCTGAATGGCATTGGTGGTGGTAGTGATTATGAGTGCAGAAGCACCAGTGCTGCTATCTGCCATAGTAGACCAATGGGCAGATTGCTGCCTACACAATACAATAACCATGAGGAAGACAATTGGCTGGATGGATAAAGGAAACTGTTTACTTTCTTTCCTGGTCCTGGCTGGGTGGTCTTCAGGTTTTTTATGTGCAGCATCAACAGTAGCAAACCCTTGATGCTTGGAATACTTGCTGTATGAGAAATAGCATGGAAATGTTCCATTCTTGTCTCTTGTTGTGGTGATCTCCTGTCCATTGTGAGCAACAAATATTACAATTTTGACAGATTTTTTCCAGTGCATGTCATGTGGCTTTTTGATGTCAAACTGAAGCTAACATGCAAATACAAGGCATAATAAGAGTGCTGAGATGGTGGAAAGTAACAATGATGTAATAACTAACAGCAGTTGAGAGTTGAGATGTATATAACAAATTAAATTTTCCATGATAATGTAATGTTTGTTTGCTTCTATGGCTGTGAGGTGACTTCATATATGGCCCTGCTGGTAGGCATCTGCATGGGTATAACCCAGGGTATCAGTGATGATATCCATACCCATATTCACAATATACCCAGTAGGTGTGGGTACATTTGGTGGGTATGTGGGGGTACCCAATGGATATTACCTTGGACCGGGGGTAACCCTAACTGGACCTAGGAAGCTGCACAGGATTACACAAGGATGATGTCATTCTATGAATCCAAGCAAAGGATAGAGCACAATCACTAACTTTATGGAGGTAGTGGAAGCACCCACTAACAATGCACACCATCAACTTGTTGATGCAGTATGTGCCAACTGGGACAACCTTTGTTGTGGCCTACCACAATCTACTGTGGGTTAGAAATCTATCAGTTGGTTTGCACATGAAATCATAGAATCTGTGATGAAATCAGGCCACCACATACAATCCCCCTTTTGGAACACAGACCATGCATTATCTGTCTTCCATGTCATTGTTAAACAGATGCCTTCCAAACATTTGCAACAATATGAAATATACAGATGTGTCTGTTGTGCAGGACTCCATATCACTCATGCCCCAATGCCCCTAGGTCAATATCAACTCCTATTACCACCATTTATAAAGATCAAAGCCCCCTCCAAGCACATATGAGGGCACACAATAATCCCATGGGAGAGCCATGGACAAAGAAACACAGTTGGTCAACATTTACACATCCATGCTGCCAGCCGACATTACCATCTCAGATATGAAGGAGATTATCCTATTTAACCTTGTGTGTATGGAACTTTCCACATCATGTGGTGCAGGAATTTTCCACTCTACAAAGTTTCAAGTTTCTTGCTTCCTACTCTCAGTAGACCAAATAGCTGGAAATTATATGCAAATGTTGTCAACCCAAATGATGATCTCTATGGACCATTCTGCCTGGTAAGTCAGGTAGTATCACTAGATATGGCAATGGTCATTGTGCACAGGGGTAAGATAGTGAAGCATCACATCCAGAAGCAAGTGTTGGATACAGATGAGCATTGTATTCCATCTACTTCCAAGTGCCATTGCATTTAGTGTTTCTGTTCATTGTATTTATTGTTTCTAATATATATTATCTGGTATGTAATTCTAATCATTGATTGTATGTCATATTCCCTATGTTTCCATACATTGAGGAAATGCAGGTGTGTGGATTTGTGAGTATTTTGATCCATGGATGATCCATTACACTCCCTGCATTTCTGTACTTGGTGGAAATGGGTAATATATATTATTAATATTGTTTTTAATGAATTTTATAGGCAACCAGACTGCAACCAGTCTTTTACAATATAAAATGACAGATCATTGGTTAGTCAGTCACAAATGTGCATACAAGCCATATGCAGAAATGCACAGCATATTAATTATTCACAAGAAACTTGTGTAACCAACAACCACAGTCTGGTTGCAACCAGACTTTTAAACACTATATATAGAACACACATATCTAACAATGGCTAATGTGTGGGAATCTCTATGCCTCAAACACATATGGATAGGTGGGCATCAGTTTATATAAGCAATTTAGACTGTTCCAAATGGAGACAACAAAAAAGTGCCCACCAGTATCCACATTATATTCAGGCTGCTGATGACATTATAGGCAAGACTGGTGATGGTTGCAACTACGATAAACTGTGGAATGTGGGGAGCTGTCAAGACATGGGTCGGACTCCTGGCCGAAACTCCGGAAACTCAGAGTTCACTCAGACGTGGGACTTGGCCTCAGCTTATGTGCTGTGCCCTTGTTGCAGTTCAGGTCCCAGAGGTTGGAAGAGGTCAGGTTGGAGTGTCAGAGCAAGGTGGTAGCTCGAACGATGATCAAGATAGTGAATGACAAGGAGGGAACAAACTCGAGGCATCGGGAATGAGAGAAATTTGTCCCAAACAGGCAGGAGGATGTTGGCCATGCTGAGGAGACAAGGAGTGGGTCTAAGTCGATATTCAAACTAAAGTACAGGAGGGTAAACAAAGGGTATTTATACTAAAGGGAAAACTGTGGAAACACAAGAGGAACAAGATTTTGGGGCAGTGTTCTGGAGCTATGAGAGTACTGAGTGGCGGTAACAGTGCCTTGGAGGAACCTAAGATCCGAAGATCCGAAAGAGGTTAATAAAGGTACAAGAATGTAGAGAAGACAAAAGGGGATATGTACTCAGAAACTTGGAAACTCGGACATATGTTGGTTCCAAGTGTACAGGGTGTAAAGGGAATAATACAGGGCCGGAATTCTGAAATCTCTGAGGAGACTCAGAGCTAGACTCAGGGGAATACATAGTGTTCAGGTATAAGGAGGTAAGTGGACTGGCTTGGGTTTAACTCAGGAAACCTGGGAATACTTGAGAGTACTTGGGAGTACTTGGGGATGTCTCGGGGATCATATGGAAATGACTCAGGAATGACTTGGGAATGACTCTGGAATACCTCGGGGATTCAGGTAGAGTTTGGGATATGACAGGACAAGGAGCCACAGATGCTGGAAATGGGAGGATGTGGGTCATTGAATGTGATGGTGGGGTGTCCAAGTCTATCATGCATGAAAACCCTGCAAATGGAGGATATCAGGACATGTGGGAGAATGGATAGAGATGAGGAGGAGGGTGGAACAGATGGATGGGTAGTGGACTGAGAGAACAGGAGCATATGGGAATGAGAGTGGGCGAGTCCAGATGAAGGTGATGGGGGTCCAAGTGGAATGTGGTGGAAGTGGACACATGTGGATGACAAGACAGGACATGAGGGAAGAATGCAGTGTGGGACTGAGATGGGAAGAGGGTTGGACATGTTGAAGACTCACCATGAGGATGTTGATGACAGATTGAACTCACAGACAATGAACACAATGGAACAGGCAAAACTACAGGGGGCGCTGATGTGGGAGATGTTCAGTATAGAAGCAGGTCAGTGAGAAGATGAGACAAGAGACAGGGACTGACGACGGACAGAGAGGACACTGAACAACTCAAGAGGGTTGTGGGGAGGGGGCGGTAGGGATGTGGAGATGGAGGTGGATGGAGTGGTGAATGTGAGTGGGAGGATGTGTGGGGAGGGTGCAGTGATGATGGAGATGGAGGAGGGGATAGGGAGGGGCAAGAGGGGGAAGGGGAGCAAGGAAGGGGGAGGGGATGGAAAGGACAAGGTGAAGGAGCTGAGGGCAAGAGTGCTGGTGCTGGAGGGAGAAGGGAGAAGGAAGGAGAGTGACTGGATGAAAGCAGAGGAGGCAGTGGATGTCGCTCGAGTGGTGGTAAGGAAGCTAGCAGTGGAGGGAGAGCAGAAGGATGGGGAGCTGAAGAAGTTAAGGAAGGAGGTGGAAAGATTATGGGGGGAGGTGAGGTGGTATAAGGAAAAAGTGAGGAGGGAGAAAGGAAAAGGAAAAGAAGGGGGAAGGAGAGGAAGCAGGGATGAGTGAAGAAGGGCAATGCAGCTTGTGATGGCATGAGGGGGACTGTGAGAGGTGGACAATATGATGAAGGAGAGCGGGATGTGTGTGATGTGAGTGATGGACTGTGTGATGAACATGGAAGGATACACTAACATGAGAGGGACTGGAGACAGGTGCCGAGGGACAATGTGAGTGGAACATGTGGGTTGCAGTATGCCTCGACAAGCTTATCCACTATCAAGTCAGCCTCGCAAACCATTTGTGCCGATAATCAGATGTGCAGCAAGGTTTCAGTGAAAGTGGCAGCTGCATGTAATTGGCAAGGAGATCCACAATCTCCCATGGGGACCCAAGGGGGCTCAAAGGCTCTGGCTGGTCAAAGCTCATGGCAGGTGGGAAAGTTGGCAGCAATCTGCTGACACTCATGCTCCATGGTGACTTATATATAGACTAGCACAATTGTCATGGAAACCCAATTACCTTGTGAAATGGGAAAGTCCATCCCATCTATGGAACTCATTATGCAGTGATGAATTTCTCCCAGGAGAGCACCACATTTATGTGGCAATGTCATGAAGGAGCAGGTTCCACACCACATCAGTGATGTTCGTCTTGACATCTGAAGAGCCCCATATCCACAAGACAGCTCAGCTCCCAAGCCCTTGCTCCACAGTGGCAGAGCTCATTAAACATGAATTCACTGTCATAGACATGATGATCCTGAACACCAACGTGACTGCTCATGGCCTGCAGCTCACAGCCTACCAAAAAAACAGATGACTACACTCTGCAACACTCCCTTGACCCCCTTACTGGGGGTGGAGGGTGGAAAAAGATTGCAAAGGGGCTGCAGCAATGGCGCAGGACAGCGGATCCACTATGGCATAGTCTGGATTGTGCCTGTCATGGCACACATGCTATTCCTTCAAAAGATATTCCAGAACTTGGAATCTCAGTGCTCTGGTTCAATGGCAAAAACCTCCAATCTGGCCACTGGCTGTCATGTGCAGCACATGCTCATGGATGAAGATGGCACACTGAACCGAGCAGGACATGTAGAGCTTGATTGAAGAGTCCATTCTGAGCACCTCATGTCTTGTGAGCAGTTGCTTGTGCAAAAGGTATTTTTCTATCACTAAACACATGTTTGGGATGTGGCAGAATCTGATGCAGTGGGTGGGTTGTGGATGGCAGTCTGGTCACCAGACTAGGGTATTTAAACCTGATTTATGAATGAATTGTGGATGCTGACACAAGCAATTTAGGCAGCAGCCATTTGTGTCCTCAACAGTACATGAGCTAACTGTCCTCTCTCCATGGCTCACAGTGTGGTACCGGCAGGTTGCTAATTCATTCGTCAATACCACCAACAACAATATGGACAGCATACAAGCACTGACATATGATAATGACAGCACCTCCATATGTGATGTCAATGATGGTGCCTTGTCCCCACCTTTTCCTCACACATCTCGTCCCTCCACACAAGGATGACAATGGTGCCTTGCCCTCACCCCTTCACTACCCATATACCCATATTGCCCCTCCACATGCAACGATGGTGATGATGGCACATTGCCCTTGCCTTGTCCCACCTTATTCCTGAGGACCATGTGTGAAGGTGACAGTGCCTCATGCTCCTCTCCTTACCTACCTTGTCAGTCCCTCCACACGTGACAGACAACAAGGTACAACAAGGATGGTGCAACCACCCAGCCATGACAGAGATGGCAAGAGACACAGTGAGACTATCAGAGAACCCTGCAGATGCGATGGGTAGCGATGAACGCCATCCAAACAGGCCTACAAAGTGATCCAACTGCCCAAGAGCATGAGGGGGTTAGATAGCAGTCAGAGGGTTGATGAAGTCCAGGCAAGTGAGATGGAGGTGTTGTGAGTGTTGGCAGAGGGCATAGCCCTGACAACCTAGCACAGGTGATGATGACAAAATGAACATTGACCACAGGTGCCCAACCAACTGCCAGATAGATGACAGCCATAGTGATGCAACAGTGCAAGGAGGATGACCAGGGTGGGGATGATGCACTGACATGTCCTCACCTTCACCCTTACCCTCGCCCTCACCAATCACCTGCTCATGTTTATACACAAGCTGTCACAATTGCACTTGCATGTATGCCGGTATGCCCTGTGACGAAGCCTAAGGGTGACATACTGTGACTGAGTCTGCAATGTTCAAAACAATGGTTGGGTTTTGAGCTGAACCCCATCATGATCACTGCTGGGATTCAGTTCCAATAATCCAGATTCACTTAATACCCATGCAAATTATGTGCTCAGTGGATCGCTGAAAATAATGGTGCACATTTTCAAAGGAAAAAGTGACTGAACCTAGCTCTGCAATTTGGCAGTCACAGTATCCACAGGTGATATTCCTCACTCCTCATCTTTACCAGTTTCCTCAAATCCCAAAGTACCCCGCAGCTCAACCCAATGAGTCCAGCAGTAATGGGTTTGCCTTTCAAGCACACTCACCTGCTCTGCACTGATGGCTAGATGCTCCATGCACTCCCCCTGCATCTCATCCAATTCCCTGAGTTGCTGCTGATCAAGTGGAGAGACCTCTGAGCTCCACAAATGCCGTCCTTTGTTAGTGTGATATTGTAAGACATTTTGAAGCTCACATGCCTGAAAATACTCCTGCCACCATTTGGAAAAATGCTTCCAGATGCCTTACAAATGCTTCTCAGATTGGTCAATTGTGGCTTCTGTCCACCACCACCCTCAAAGGTCACTCCGACGGGTGGGATCCCAATTGGGAAGGAGCCTCTGGATGTCATCAATCAAGTGGCAAGCTAACAGATTGACCCTCCTCAATTCTCCCTGCAGGTCTTGATCACATGCTTTGTGATATGCAGGCAAGAATGCAGAATGGGGCACCAGGATTGTTTGTCTTCTGGCATTCAGGGTCTGTAAACCCAGCAGAGTTATCTGTGCAGATTGTGAGGCAAGGTGTTCAGGGGGGCGGAATAACTGCCAATGCCCAGGCCAGCAGTTGTCCCTGATGGTTAACAAATGGCAAATGGATGCCTCAATGTGACACCCCATGTAATATAGACACCTGTGGATTATGCCTTGGCTGACATCAGGGTGGCAAATGGAAATAAGATGGTTGGGCATTACAGTGGCTGGTAAAGCATGAAGGCTGGCACATATGGCTTATTATATCACAAATAACCAACAAAAGGCCACATCCATGGCAAATCCCACTATAGGTAACACCACAGATGCTGCCACAACCATTCTGTCCACAGCATCCGACCTATCCACACTTGAGCAGGCTGTGACATGATGCATGGCCCAAATTGCAGCTCGTTTCCTGCAGCCAATACTAGCACAATACTTAACATATATACTGCATAACAATTACCTGGTATTGACTCCTCTCCAATTCAACACAAAGACATTTACTCCCCAATATCCATTCACTCAATGTCAATATTTTGCCCAAAGCAGTCTTCCTCAACCACAAAGTCAAGCTGTCCATTTGTAATGCTGCTTGTATCCAATGCACAGAAAATTGTAAGTAAGCCACTAGCACCTCATCAACCTGTATGTAAATACTTACCAGCCAGTGGTGGTGCAGAATAAATCAATATCCTCTGCAGTCATGCTCGTGAACCCATGCATGTTGGACTGTTCTTGCTTTAAGACTGTTGGGTCAGGTTGGATGAAGAGATGGGACACATGGATCCTCACTGGGGGGGGGTTCTTAAGGATTACAGGTGCAAGAAAGATTTTGTTCATCATGCCAAAGACCTCAATCAAATTACCCACCACTGTAACACCCAGAAACAAAAGCATGACAATCTCAAGATGGGCTTCAGTCAGTCCTTCTTAGGCAATGAGCCTTTGAGGGTGCGAACCACCAGAGGAGAGTAGGTAACCTATTTTGGTGAACAGATGGATTGGATGGCTTGAGTTCACAGACAATACCAGCAGAATAAGGCTTGATGTGATGAGACATGAAGGTGATGTACCACTAAGTGACAGAGTGTTGCCAGTGGGGTCTGGATTGAGATGGTGCAGCTGGCAGCAGGTGAGATAGGAGTTCAGTGCAGACAAATGAGTATATGGATTGAGTAGACCAGTTGAGCACACATCCAAGAGTTATTCAACACACTCCACAAGGAGGCACTCCTAGGAGGTTGCCTGGTCCAAGAGGATGGCAACAGGCTCATAATGGGCTGCCTGCAGCATAACTCAGGTTGAAAGGTTGAGATGACAAGCTCAGAATGTGCAGAAACAACCTGGTCATTCTGAAGGCAAGACAGCACATCAGAAATCTCATTGTGAACTCCAGGCACATAAAACATGGTACTGCATCAAGAATGGCAGCACAGACACAGAGGGACTTGAGATAGAAGATGGATTCATCTTGTTGACAGTAGACATGCAAGACATCCTTTCCAGAGGATTAGGTCAATATCAGGCTCCTGCTGTTGAAGATAGCAAAGGGCATTGCCCAAATCATGGACATTGTCCAGAGAGACTCCTGCTATGGCCTTGCACAAAATCATGTTGTTGAGAGCTAACTGACCAGCACTGTGATCAGTGACAAGGCAAGACTTCTTGCTACCAGTCTCAGGCAATGCATGAATGGGCATGCAGTACATTACTGGTAACAGGTCTTGGCCAAAAGATGCTGAGTAGCAGCCAAGCTCAACCTCCTTGTCAATCTGCTCCTGCAAGAAAGCTGCCTTATCTGGAGTCTTTGGAGTGTAACTTCCCATGCAGGAGGGGCAGGCAGTGGCTCAGTGAACTCAGTCCAGCTGCACAGTCCTACTCTTGACCTCTGCAGCTTGGGTCCCACACAAAGTGCCTCCTAAACTTCTGCCCCCTACTAAGCTCCTGATTTGGGCTTCAACTTCAGGTTGTCTGGTTGTCTGTGAGCTCCTATGCACCCACTGTGATTACAGACATGTGTTATGGCTCAGTATGCCTAACATCATTTCAATGGACTTAGTTGTTTCTTTCCTATTCTTATCTTATTAGATTAGCCTCATGACAGCAATGCCTGCCTTCACACCAGACTTATGTCTGCCTTGTGCTCAATGCACTACTTTATTCATTTCTGCGCAGTGCTCTGCTTTTTTGATGTCATTTCCCTATGCTTCTCATTCATCATAATCATATGCCATATGTTTCACTTCCATTCTGCCACTGCCATGCAGTTGCCTTATGAGTACCTTCTCCTCCATTCCATGACTATGCCTAATGCATACCCTTCCTCATGCTGCCACATATGTAGTCTATGTTGGGACTTATCAGTAGATCCGATACAAACATGTACATACATACTCTAGTAGTATAAAAGGCCACAAGTTCCAGCCAGAGAACTCCAGTTTAGTTCTCTTGGTCTTTCCCCACAACAGCCAGTGAGATCATCCTCCTGAACCAATTGCTAGTGCCTTTGGTCAGTCTTCCTTTAATCCTTGACTCCCTAGAGCCACAGTTGACACTGTTGCATTTTGGGTTGTTTCAACATGTGTGTATAGGCATTTAGATGCTGGGCGATGACAGGTGCCTTGATCCCAGTTGTGGCAAGGTTCTCTGCCTCCAGGAAGGGTAACCTCTGGCATGACTTTGGAGCTGGCTTGCTCTCCATCTCTGGCACTTGGATCCACAACTAATAAGGAGAGATGAATGGTTTTGAGGGTGTTGCACATGGCAAACTTAGAGAGGTGAATGTGCTTCAAATTGGCTGCTCACAGTCTAATGGCCTTATTGAGATCAATAACTTGAGAGTGGAATTGGGGGGCAATGAAGGCGAAAAGCACTGACATGTATGCTTGGTAGGCAATATACTTGGAGTTTCGACCTGGCAGGGCAAAAGAGATCACTTGGATGGTCTTCCCAATGCAATGACCCAGTCTCCATGGTTGGTGATGCAGCTTTGCACTGGTTTGGGACTTCATTTGAGTCCCCACTTGAATGGAGAGCTGGATGAGATCTCCAAGGTCTTGGGACTACTTAGCCTCAACATCAGAGGGGTAGTGAGCTCCAAGGACTTTGGCAAGCTCAACTGCATATCCCTTGACAATGTTGAGCTACTGGTCAGGGGGAAGTCTGGGCATCCTGGACAGAGGAGAATCTTTCTGACAACAAGGATAGGGTGCAATGCCCAGTCATCAAGGAGGTTGAGGCACTGCTGGACTTCTTGCTCCAGTTTGGCTGGAAGAACCACTGAGGTGACCTTCCAGGGGAAGAGACCTCGTTGACAGAGGACCTGTAATGCTTCTTCAACCCCACTTCTGCTTCCTCAGACTCTAAGTCCTCTGAGTGATATCTCCTGGTGTTTCAGGGGTTGGGTGATGGAAAGAACTCAAGCTCAGGTTCTGCCAGAGCTCTGCTGGGTTTGAGTAAGAAGACTGGTGCTGTGGCTGATGTGGCGCCTTTTGGGGCTCTTGAGACTCAAGGGGCCTCAACCCCTTCCTCAGGCTGATTCTTTTGAGCAGAGTACTCAATGCTGTCAAGGATGCCAATATAGGAGGATAGGGTGCTGATCAACTTGGCATTGGAGGGTTCAGCCTCTCAGAAGTGAAGTTGGCTTGAATTTCAAGTATGGTCTCTGCTTTTAAGACTTTGACCCTCCTAAAATGTTTGACCACATGAATGGCCCCCTGAACTGCTGATGTGGCAAATCCTGTTGGCAAGGGGTACTCTCAATCTCCTCTGTTAAGTGACTGAGAAGAGAGGGTTTGGCTGGAGGAGGCATGCTGAGACATGAGGGAAGTAATGGGAAACAAAGTGATTGGTTATAGATAGGGCAAAATACAGGGTCAGGTGGGCCAGGAAGACCATGGGGTTGCCAAGGTTAAGAACTTCAATTTTGTGCAAGATCTTCCTTGCTTTATGGTGTTGCTATATTGGGTTTAAAGCTTTGTTTACACCAGACTAATTGGTCTAGTGGCCACAAGGGAGCATCTTGCCTTGCCAGCCACTGTGTTTCAAACTCTACCTGATGTGCCACAGAAGCTGTGCTTGAACCCCTCTCATTGGTCCATTGTACTTGAACTCGACTATATCGAGGACATCTTATCAGCAGACCCTAGGCTTCTTTTTCTTCTTAGTTCTGTTTGGTTGGTTACTGGCATGAGTACTATATTTTGTAGGGTCTTTAGAGTGATTGGATTGCCTCTTAGATGGAGTAACTATGACATTGGGCTTATGGCAGGATGTTGCTATGCTGTGATTTTGAATGATAATTGTCCAATCACTTTGCTGAAATGTGATGTCTATTTCTGTAAAACAATCTCGCATGCAGTACATATTCAGATCACAGAGACTCTCGAGCACTACCATAGACATGTCAATGAAGGGCTCATACATGTTAGCCTCCTCTTTCACCTTGGTGTTGGCACAAGATGTCAGCCAGGGAGGCAGCTCATAATAGGTACTTACTATCTCTCAAGAGCAATTTTGACTTAAAGACTTTTTATCCTGACTTATGTGCCTGTTGCAATTAGGAAAAACTGTGTTGAGGCATCTATCCAATAGGGTTTTCCCACTTGGCAGATCAAGGAACTCTGAATGCTTTGAAGCAAGCTGCAAAAAATATTTAAGCACCAAGTCTGGGTCATCGCAAAAATCCGCTTTCTCAAGGTCTTTGTTGATCCATGAATGGAGGTAATCAACACTTGGTTTGTATGACGTTAGGTAATCTTTTGTCACTACAGTAGTAGACATACAGACTTAGCTTCAGCAGAAAGGCCTAGGTTGCCCAGCGTAGACAGAAGCATGTTCACATCTGGAACTGTACATTTTGGTAAGATAGGACTGGACACCCTTGTCAACTTCATGAATCTACACATGAAACTTCAAGCTGCCATTCAGAATATATGGCATCAACATTGACAGCAGTCCCACAAAAGATTTGAACATTGCTCATGTGGTGATGGTGGCGGGCATTGTAGGATCTTTAAGAAAGCCTTCAAAATAATGAATGGAATGTACTAATATTGCACCATGAGAACATGCAAAAAAAGTATGTATATTGTGATTTGCTGAAATTGATACTATGTAAAGTAAAGACTATGGTGATAAAGACTATGGTCAAACAGGCTCAAAAAGAAGCAAGATGTGGATTTATGGAAGCACCAACAAGGAAACTGACCTTGCTTGTGTGCCAAATTGGACACAGGCTGTCAGCATTTGCCATTTCTAACACCACATCACATTCACATCAAGCAATATTTCAGATGAACACATCAGATGAATATATGATTGGATGGTAACTAGATCAATGAAGGCAAGTGGGGCAAGCATAGTACAATTTGTTCAACCACCTTGGCCAATGCTCTACCACATTCCTCACCTTTCAATTCTTGTTGATGCTGACCACAAGATCATCATTCACATCTCAGGACTTCATTGAAATGTGGTAATGGATATGTCCTATATGAGTAAGGGGATATCCTTGTTGCACCAGGAAATCAGGCCATATTTTACATTTCAATGGGGTTCTGAAATACAGAATACTGATATATGCACACACACACACACATATAAGACTCGTTGGAAGCAGGATGTCTTGCAAGTTGGTTGGAGGGAGGTGGTGTGTTAGACATGAATTTGCCTGAAGATGTAATAGGAGCAGCATCAAACATGGAGGCATCTTATTCAAAGAGATATTGCTATCTCAATGGAAGGACTTGCATGTGGTGAGAGATCAGTAAATGATGCCAGCAATGAGAAGAAGAGAAAAGGATTCCCCAACAGCATGCTGTCTTCATCACCAATGTCCAAAGAGTCAGAGGACCTTCAAGAGGCAATCCAGTGGTGCCAAGATCACATTTAATGCTGTCCTCATCATGGTTATCATTATACTGGTCCTCCTGCTCATCTTCATCATTGTCCTTGTGGTCCTCCTCCTCAGCAGACTTGTCTGCATCTGACACAAATTCATTGCCCAACTCTACAGTGCTTGGATGAACTATGTAGGTTGGATGTGTTGAGCTTGAACTTGTTGGAATCCACCTTCACCCACTCAGTATACTTCCTACACAACTCCTCAAGATAATATATAGACTGTGCTTTTGTGGGGACATCCTGGCTGTGGTGAGACTTGGCAATGTCCATGACAAACTTGTTTTTGAAGGAGTTGTTGTTGAACATCAGCAAAACCCTAAGTAGTTACAGCATTCCATAATAGTTACAGCATGGTCCAGGCAATTAGCAGCTCACAGCTGAGCCACAACAACTGGCTGGCTTACAGTCAATCCACAGTCAATCCCAGCCAAAATACAGTTGACTACAGTTGGGCTAAACTAGTAGTAAAAATGACTAGTATAAATTGTAATTACATATCCTAATGCTCATGTAGACTTAGAGAAATTCATGGCACATTTGTCATGTTGCATATTAGCAAGGACTTGATGACAACACTAATGGGATGTGACACAACAAGGACAAGGACATGTTGAGGAGGATACAACAATGTCAATGACTGTGACAGGAGAATGACAATGATAATGACAATGCAATGACCAGGGTACAACAAGTATGTGACAAGGAAGGTGTGTCAACAACTGCTCACCATTCTCCCCACCCCTATCTGTGTCATTTTGAGCCCAACTGCTCACTCCCCTCCCCCCTTGTCATTTTGAGTGTATCTGCCACCTCCATTGTTTCAAGCTTGATTACTTGTCTCCTGCCTCCACAGTCCTGTTTTGAGCACAGCCACTCACCTACCACCTCCACCACACCACTACTCATTCCCCTCCCCCTGTGTCATTTTGAGTGCAACTGCTCGTCCCCCACTTCTAACACCAAGGGCACTATGGCACCACCACCACCACCACCAGAACAGTGACAATGACGACCACATCTGCCACCACTCATGCCACCACATCAATAATGATGATGACTTATCACCACCACCACCACCACCACTGCACTACTGCATCAATGACAACAACACTGCCATGTCACCCTTGCCCCCTATTCCACTCTTGAGTCATTGATCTCAACATGGCCATCATCTCCATCAGGTCTTTGCTGTAGAGCAAAGAGAGGAGGTGTCAGGCTGAATGAGCTCCCCAAGCATAGCAGAAGAGGTTGTCATGAGACAGAGGCCTTGGAGGATGATTATAGACATGTTTGAGATCATCTTGAGTAAGTGCTGATGTTTGCTGCACAGGATTGGAGAAGTGCTGCATGGTGCCCTTGAGGTTGTGAACCACAAGAGGAGAGTACCAAGATGGATATGATGGCTCGAGTTCACAGACAATGCCAGCCAGATAGGAGGGAACAGAATGAGGCTCAATGTGATCAGCCATGAAGGTGATGTACAGTAAGAGAGTGTTGACAGTGTAGTCTGGGTAAAGATGGTGCAGTTGGCAGAAGGTGACATAGGAGTTCAGAGCTGATGAGTACATGAATGGAGTTGAGTGGTGGAGCACATACCCGAGAGTTATGGAATGCTCCACAAACTGCAGTGATGAGCTGAAGCTTGGACTCTTCTGACATGTGGACCCTCACCAGATTTGGGTGGACCTCAAAGCCAATGTGGGCAAAGACCCATTTGTGCTCCTCACCCTCATGTCATAAGTGCATGCTTGTTGGGGACTGGCCTCAAAAAAGGTCCTAGACCTGAGCCTTGATGACAACCCCAAGAATAGTTACTCAGCAATGACCTCATCTTGATGCCCACACACATTCCATGCCCCCATTTTGGGACTGCTCCTAACCCCATTTGGTCTGAATAAGTGACATGGTTGTGTTCCCCACCAACCAGCTTCCCAGGGGGCACCATGGATGACAAGGACACAGATAGCATTTCCACAGGTCAATGCCTCACTTCTTCTATGCCATCTCATTGTCCATTTTTCATAAATCATGGAATACATTGTCACATCAGAAGCATAAATATATATGTTGTCATATATACAGTTCTCTAGTAAGCATTGAATATAACACATTATCAAGAGATGTTAGAAAGATGCCACTTGCACAGAAAGTCTGTTTCTGGTTTGCTTCTTGAGATTCCAGGATAAGGATGCCTGATATATGATATGTCAAATTGGTTAACAGCACATGATATTAGAAAATATTATGATCTAATGTAATCCCACAATTTTGCAACATTTGTGGCACCATGTTGCACTGAACTTGAAGGTATGGTCTGTGCCACCAAATAGTGAATCATTGATGCTGCATCCACCTCCCTTGCAGCTCCCATCTCAGGGTGCCTGTAGTAGTATTGGTTGTATTAGGCCTATAAAAAAGGTGCCCCAACCATGGGTTAACCCTGACATATTTACAAGAGCTGGGTAGTATCAATGCCAGGAACAATATCAATGAAGTGTGGGTGGCCCAAGATTCAAACAGTGGGGAAGATCAGCAAGCAGAGCAAGCGTGAGTCATGCCACTTTTCTTGAGCATTTGTTTTGTGAAGCAGAAGCAGTTGTTAGGCTGAGACCAGTGAGGACAAGGACAACCAAAGGCAGAGATGCAAGTCACCCCAGTAAGTCCACATTCCATACACCATACACCATGCCCATTAGATTGCAGAAAGAACTTCAGGTCGTTTGATGACAATGCTGATGCTTTCAGCTATGATATCAATGACCACGTAGTTTTTAGTGACAGGAAAGATGACAAGGAGCAGCAGGTTGATGCTGAAGAGTCACCCATCTTGAGCAAAGCTCTGTCCCTCTACCACCCTGCTATCTCTCCGATTTTGTTACAGAAAACTGTCACCAGATCATACTAATAACAACAAAGACAAAGACAATGTAGGCCAGCTGTTGGTTAAGGGGAATGGGCCCTGCTTTACACCCAGCACTGGGCAAGCTGATGATGTCACTAAGGGCAACCATCATAACAGACTGGCAAGTTCCCCTCATTCTACCACTGATGATGATGAAGAAGAGGAAGGGGTAGTATACCAGCTGGAGGACAACAATGAGTCATGCTTTCTACCAAGTGCTTGCAAGACAGGCTGTTAAAATCACCAACATGGATGGCCACAGGGGCATAGATCAGGATGAGTCATGCCTAAGGCTACTCAGGATCCAGTGAGCAATTAGACTTTCAAACACACCTTTATTTCTCACCACTTGACAGAGAAATAATTCCACATGTTGTGGCTATCATTGATAGTTGTGAAGCTGGTGGGAATGGCCATGACCAGGTTAGAAGGGAGGATGAAGAGTTCTGCCCTGGCCTTGCCCTGTATGTAAGGTAAGCTTGGCACCTTTTTACCCTTCAACATTAAATATGCTATGAAAGCTCTCCATTCCTTTGCCCACCAACATGGCCAGTGACAGGGAACGGGTGGGTGGTCAACTTGGACATGGCATTGAGACACAGTAGGTCATGCCTCTCTTCTCTGCAGTTTCTTTCCTTAGTACATTATAGACTGCCTCTTGCTGACACTACTTGCGAGAGCACCATTATCACAGGAATCCTCAGCATGCAAGTTCACCCTACAGTGTCCACCATCAAATGGACTAGTGTGTAGAAAACTGTGGTGCTGTTCTTGCCAAAGTGGGACAAGAAACACTGGTTGTGCAATATTCTCAAAAATGATGCCCACTACATTAAATACTTGGCCAAGCTGCCAGCAGCTGGCCCTTCCAGTTTGCAAGTGTCATTTTTAGACAAGAATATGTTCTAGCTGTTCAAGCTTGCTCATAAGGCATTGTCTCCAGACAAGGTCATCATTGTGAGGGAATGTGTCAACACCCACAGGTTCAAACTCAACACCCAGGATCTCAGCAAACACTTTGCCAAAGCATGGCCCCAATAGACCAATGCAGGCCCATGTTAGGTTTAATGCTTCACCTGTGTTCACATGCTCAACCTTGTCCAGATACGGCCTCACAAGTCACAAACTTCTTGAAGCCCCATGTGGACAGCACCATACCAGAGTTCACGCATGACATCATGAACACAAGGATCTCCAGGATGGTTTTAGACTTCCCTCTCCCCCCCAATACAACCCACCCTGGCTGTTCAAGTAGGTCCTCTTCCTCCTTTTTTTCACACCCATGACTCATTCAGTATTAGAAAGCTTGGCAATGGCCTTTCACTTGGCTGGGGCCAGACACAGAGCCACATCTCCATCAACGACCACAGGATTCCAGCTGACATCTAGAGTATTCATTCTTGGGTGCTAGGTCACCACACAGCTATAACGACCTATCTGCACCACAGCGCTAGAGGTGCAGCAACCTTTGTGATCGGGCAGTCTGGTGTTAAGAACTGGGTCAAAGACACAACAAAAGACCAACTTCCTGACTTCCTCATGCAAGTCAGCAGTAACAAGTCATGCCTTGATCACTACAAGGATTGTCTAAAGGCAGAGACAATTCATCTCTATACCAGTGACCTCTTGTGAGTGATAATTCTTTAAACAATCCTCATCTCATTTTCCCACAGGATCATGCCTCCAGGAAAGCTCCATATGATATATGTATATGCCAGTGGCAGGTTTTCAAAGGGCAGCCACCTCTTCAACCTCAACACTATGCACCTGACAGAGTTGTCAAGGTTCATGAATTCCAGAATGGGCAAATACCTCACAAATAACAGCCACCTGGCTACCTTGGAGACCCTGTATAGGTTGGTCATATCCCTCACCATGCTACCCAAGTGGAGGAGTGAGTTACACTTTTTGTTTTTGTGAGTAGCCCTCTGAAAAAAGCTATAGAGCTGTACAAGGACCCTCTGATAGTGCTCTGCAGTATGGTCATGCACCACAAAAGGTATGTTGCAGCACAGGGCATAGTAGTCTAAGAATCCACCACACTTCCTATGACCCTAACAATTACCACCGCCATCCTGGACCATTTTGGCCTTGACACTATTGAGGGTTAGCTTGTGTTCCTCAAAGAGGGTAACATCTTCGACTGGGATGAAGAGATTGAGGATGATCTCCTATATTTACTTTGCAGAACCTAGGTCTTGTTTTCACATAGTTGCTATTTTTTGGTTTATGCTACTAATCTGAAAAAAGGACATATGGTTGTAGTACACTGCCATAACTTTGTAGTCAATATGGTACCATGTTATCAACAGTGCCTTAGATATTCATGTCATGTACAGCATTGACTACCATTTTAAGCTCAAGTTTGTCCAAAGGCTATGGAGTGACCTCATCCGCAAATCTCATCTCTGTCCCAGACCCCTCTGTAGCTGGAAACACCCTGGAAGCACCCCCAAAATTTCTTCCAGTCTAAATCAGACACCCCTTCCTTGGATTCCATACCATATGTTCTGACATCATTTAAATCTACAACCACCAGAAATCATCTGATTCCCATGGACGGGGATGTAGTTCAAAAGTGTAGTAAATGGCTAACACTTGACTACACTCTTTGACTACACTTTGACTACTTCTTGCTACACTTTTGGCTACATTCAGTGTCTTCTTTGTAGGCAAATGCAAGGAAACCAAAATAGAAATTTCCCAGACTTACTAAGTGGGATTGTTAGTCTCAAATACTAAAGATTGCTGAACAAGTGGTCGTTAGATTAGTGCTTGAATGTCTCACATTTGTCAACATTTTACTCCCACCACTCTTTGTAATATACTTTGCTATCGTGTTAGACATATAGGCCCTCACTTTCATCCTCCTCCTCTTCATTCTTCTTCTCACTCTCCTCATCCTCAAAAGCAGCTTTGTATTTTCCTATGCAAATTCAAATGATAACATACAAGAACAAATAGAAAATACTCACCTTTCATTCTTCTCACTTGATCTTTTTTCCTCTTCACTTTCCTCCTCCTCCTCCTCCTCCTCTTCCTATCCTTTTTCAAATTCATCATTTCCTCCCATGATGGTTCTCAAAACTATTGCCCAAAATGCCTGGAAAAGCACCACTGGCAAGGCACCAAGCTGTTCCACCACCCTATTCACAATTTCATCCACCATAGTATTATGTTTGACACTTTGTCTTCTGTTTGGCTTAGTAGTCCCAGTGGTACCCAAGGATTGTGCCTTATGATAGGAAATTCATTGGCCACCTGGAACCGCTCCGTGGTATTCCTGCCATAAGGTAGTGGCTTCCAAAAACAATGGAACCACACCCTCTGCTGCACTGGTGGACAAGATATCAGTGCTGAGACATAGATTCAAATTTCTGTTGCACATATATGATCCTCTGCTCTATCCAGCTTCATAATATCCTCACATCCACACTTCAACTTTCTTTTCCATGCTGTTTGGATGTGCCTCCAAGAACTGACAGTCAAGCCAAAGTTGAGGTGAGGTTGGCTATACTTGGACATGGCAGCAGAAAGGTCTTCAGTGTTCAATAACTTCTTGAAGTTGATGAATGACATCTCCTTGTAAAGCTGTGTGACTTCATCCTCTCCAAAGCATCTCCTGGCTGCGATCTCAGCAAATGGTCTTGCAATAACAAGGTCTTGGACAAGAATGTCACTGGTCAATGCATTCAAACTGTGAGGTATAAACTTGTCCCATCTAGTGAGTGCAGTAGTCTTTGAATATTGACAAAGGAGTGCCATATTGTCAGAGACATGATTTTCCTCCTACTGCTACTCAGCCTAGTGTGGGGAGTGGGAAGGAAATCCCTGAACGGGGAAGGGAGAGAGCGAGAGGAGAAGTTGCCAGCTTCTGGAACTCCGAGAGCGGGGCTTTGTCATAGCGGGACTTCAGCTTCAGTTTGTATGCTGTGCCTGAGTTCCAAGTCTAGTTGTCCTGAATTTATGTAGTCGTTCAGAATCTATCAGAGGGGGATAAAGGGCCGATGCACCAATGAGGCAACACCAAGTTAGTCCGAGGGAACTCTGAGGGTTAGGGGATGATAGGGGAGGTTGGTACTCAACGCGCTCAGGGACAAGTCAGGTAGACTTGGAGTGACTACCGAGCGGTGGTCTACGACGGGGGACGACGATGAGTATAGTTCTATTTCGGAGCTCTAAGTCCAAGGTCGACTTAGGGGGAACAGACAGGAAGGTCAAGTGAGGGAGTCGAGAGGACAAGTGGAATTTAGAGGGCATGGGCATAAGGATAGTGACATGATGACGAGAGGATGAGACAAGAACACAACGAGATATTCAAACTGAGGAACTAGTGCTACAAAGTCCGAGTTTATATAGTACAATAGAAAGGCAGTGTCCAAAGACCAAAAGTGTCGTGCTCGGAGAAAGTACTAGTCCGAGTGACAGCAAGGTACAGGATCCGGGGGAATGAATGGGGGCAGTACCTGAAGATCCGAGTGGCGTAGACACTGGATCTCTAAGGGTGAGCCTAGTACATGTGGGTTAAGCGAGTGACAGGATAATGAGACGAGCGAGTCTAAATGGGGTAGTCCGTAAAAGGTCATACTTAGTCCAAGTAACCAAATGTTCCAAGTGATCCAAGTGATCCGAGGTGGGACCGATGTTGGGGATCAGGGGTGGTCCGAGTAGTCCGAGATGGGACCAATGTTGGGGATCAGGGGTAGTCCAAGTAGTCTGAGATGGGACCGAGATCAGGAGACTGAGGGTGAACCAAGTAGTCCAAGCGATCCAAGATGGACCGAGGTAGTCCGAGGTCAGGGCTGGACTTGGTTGAATTCAGGGATATGACACATATGCTGTTCAAATACCATGAGATTTCTTGTGGACCTTGTCTGGGTGTTTGCAATAGCTCATAGCTATTAATTGTAAGCCTCTGCTAGGAGCACCACTTAGCATAGCTGCCCTTAGGAGTAGTAATTGATGGAACTGTGCATAGTCTTGCAACCATCCATGTAGCTTTTCTTGATTCTATTCAATTCTTCAACAAACTTTTCTTTTTCAAAAACCCCATTCCCTCAGAAACTGCACATACCTTTGATATATAGTACAAATATCTGCAAGCTTGATGGGGCTGCCTCTGTACTTCAATGATGTGAACTTCAGGTTTCTCTATCAGTCCATCAAATTCATATTTGTTCCATGGTATCATAGGCAATGGCAGAGGCTCTGTGTTGAAGTGATCTGAGATGAGCAAATGTGAAAAGCTTCTTCTCTGTAAATCAAGGCTCTAATCCATCACAAGCAGTCTGCTCTTCCTGGATGCTATCTTCATCAACATGAGCTCTGATCTCTGTCAGGAATGTGAGCCTCATGCAATACTCCAGCATAGAAACAGGCCTGGTTACATCTTGGCCTCTTTGAATGAGCCATTCTTATGCAGAGTCATCAGAGCAAGGCATGCTTCTGTGGGGTCCTTCAGAAGAAATACTTGGGAGGGATTTGTGGTCACAGATTTAGGCCAGGTTGTGATCCACATATTAATAAGCACCTTGTAATATACACTCAAAAAGCCCTAATTGATCACTCTTCTTATCCTCCAATATACCTGTGTATATACTGGGTAAGCTTTGACTGGTCAGCCTCCTCATCCTCCAACATACCCTTATCAAAAATAGGTAGAACATCTTGAAAGGTTACAGGGCCACTCACCAATGCATTCATGTTCTTTGCAAGCACACTTCACCACTCATCTACAGTACAAGGGGAAGCAGATCATGAAAGTAAGGGGAGACCCGGCCACGAAAGTCCTTTCTATGGATTTCCATAAGTATGAAGGCCAACTTGGCATCACCAGCAACCATGATAGCTGCTGTAGCATTGCTGTTACTCCATGGGCCAAGGATCG
>JBBPQQ010000073.1:0-24808 GCA_038092595.1 Boletus subdepauperatus
TGCTGGCCCAGAGGACGATTCCAAATTTTCTGGGAACTGGCGTCGGGAAGGCCCCCTTCCATCTTTTGGAGATTCTCACGAGTCTTCACGGCGTCGGTTTGACAGCCAGCCGGGAGAACGCCCACCACCATCAGGTGTTTCTGACGAAGCCAGTGACTGGAGATCATCACGGCCGCTATCAAAAGTGGCTGAGTCGGAAGCACCGTCCGCTCGTCGGAGGGGCTCGGGCTTCTCCATTACGGAGGGCCAGGCAGGTGCTGCGGATAGAGAAGAACACTGGACCTTGGGGAGCCGATTTAAGCCCTCAGCGCCTGAAGAGTCTGTGCATGGCAAGCTTGGCAGCGTGAAGGGCAAACCCGAGTCCATTCATGCACGGGATGCCCCTGATGAAGGCGACTGGCGCGCCCCACGGAGAGCCCCAGGTGGCAGTTCCCGTGAGTATCCGCGTCAACATCTCGACGATGCTTCGCTACAGCTGATTCACTCCGACACAGCAAGCAGTTCCACTCCTCCAACTCCTCAAATTGGTCGTAAAAAGCTTGAATTACTGCCTCGTACTTCCACAGGTTCCGCGAGCCCATCCCCCTTATCCTCCCCAAAGTTGGCTTCCAATGTTCCCAGGCCAAGTCCGTTTGGCGCTGCAAAGTCAGTTCATTCCTACGAATCGAGAGACATTATTTTGACACGTCGCAGACCGGTTGATATTTCTGTGAAGGAACGTGAAATTACTGCCCGCTTGGAGCACACCAAGGATCGGGGTCCCCAAGATTCGATGTCACGCACAAACTCTCGGCAAGCCACTGAACGACCCACACATCCAACTAAAGTCTCATCGACTTCCCCCTCCGCTGCTACTCCCCCTGCATCTTCCGCCGCGCTTGCTGCTTCTACCGTCCGGCCGGCATTCAGTTTCGCCAAAGCAGCCGCTGTCGGAAGGTCGGATGATGAAAAGGCTACGAAGGAGGACACAACCTCCGCGGTGGACAATGTTACTGATCAAGTGCTCGAGTCTGCCTAGACACACTTTATCTGTCTATCATATCGCGAATATTATGGCTCTTAACACAGATAAGTGCGAGTACATGAGTTCTGATCGCAGGATATCGTACGTCCAAATGGCACGAGGCAGTTATGCATGGTTGAACATTCCTGACTACTACCGGTGGTGTAACTCTGGATCAACAAATTTCATGCGTCCACGGCCTATGAGGCAAATATTAAGTATTGCATACTGAAAGGATATCCAATCAGCATACCTTTGAAACGGACTCCTTGTGTTGAATTAGTGTTCTCGTTTATTCGTTGGATGCGCTCCAACTCTTTGCGCTTAGCATTTGCCATCCGCTCTTGTTCTTCACGTTCCAGACGCGCATCATATTCTTCCTCCGTCTCTTTCGGAATGGTATTTTCCTCTGGTTTTTGAGAGTCCTGACGCGTGGGTTCTGGTTTGGAAACCTGGGTTTTCGACTTCTTGCGGCGGCGCTCGCGGTCTGCACTACGTGATCGGGAGCGACTGTCATGGCGCTTGCGGTTTTTGGCACTTTCTCCTGCATGAAACCGAGCAAGTCACGTTGTGGTTGATTGAAAGTAATGGTAAACATACGTTTTGTTTGCTCCGCAGGCTTTGACTTTCTGAGTTCGAGTTCACCGCAATTTGAGATTACAATCGGTGTTTGCGGTCGATCCTTTGCATCTACGGGTACTTGCGCTATGCTCTTCACCACGTCTTCATAACCCCTGATAACCTTTCCAAAGACAACGTGTATACCTGATTTTTTGTGAGATGGGGGCCAACTGGGATTAAAAGGCTTACCATTCAAGTGGGGACACTCTTTCAGGGTAACGAAAAATTGTGATCCATTGGTATCAGGCCCCCGATTAGCCATGCACAGCAATCTAGAATAACTCAAATGTTAGGTCAAAGAGTCATGGTAGTCAAGAAGTCATGTCCGATACACACCCTTCCGAGTCGAGGGGCCTAGAAAGATCTTCGTCCGGAAAGTGGCCCCCATATATGGATTCCCCTCCGCTACCGTTGTGCTTTGTGAAGTCTGTGGTGACGGTAAGTAGCGAGTAACACAACCGTAGCAAAAGACAGACCTCCTCCTTGAATCATGAAGTTCTCGATGGACCGGTGGATAATACTGTTCTTGTAATACAGTGGACGCTCTGAGACAACAGATAATCCCTTTTCCCCTGTGCATAGTGCTCGGAAACTGCAATCTCCCCAGTTTAAATTCATCTCGGGCCATCGAGAGCAGCTTACTTTTCAGCGGTCTTTGGGGCTATATCGTTGAATAGTTCGAAGATGACCCTGGAACAATGTGAATATGATTTACATGTCAGCTGAAGAGATGGCACACCTTCCCGCAGGATTGGAACCGACTGAAAAGTCAAAGAAGACGCGTGGGCGAGGCATAGTGAGACTCGAACCAGTTCGGTCAAGTTACCGGGGCGCTGGCAATTGACTGAGCCTCGTTAATTACATAATAAAGAGCGACCGAGCTTGTGCCTTGCCAATTTGTCGGGCACTCCACCGAATTAGTAGGCTAGGAACGAGTGCCCTTCATAACTCGATCTGTGCCTTGGACCTCTTCGATCGAAGACTCTTGAGCTTTTACGCCACTCGACTAAGCGGTCAGCCACATAGACCACTCTCCGGATCTCTACGTATCGGTGGTTTGTCCTGTGCGTGACACAGCTTGTTCTTCCACACTTCCCACATCTGGCCGCCCTTCCCGTTTACATTCTCCCATCCGATACTCGTCCACCTGAATCAATGTCGCGCGACATGAGACAATTCAACGTTGTTGTCCTTGGTGGTGAGTACATCCGTTACTCTGTGCGTCGGCAGCAGTTATGATATCTTGAACCTAGCTGGTGGGGTAGGGAAATCCGCTTTGACAGTGCGGTTCGTGCAAGATGTCTTTCTTGAGACCTATGACCCAACAATAGAAGGTGGCTCTTGCCATAATTCGCCAATCCTATGTTTCCACTAACAACTTGTATAGAAGCTTACAGACGTACAGTCGACGTCGATGGTGTCAAGGCTTCGGTGAGCTCGTGTGTGTTCCACCCCAACCAGATCGACTTCCCGTGGGAATATTGTTCTTACTTATCGCCCAGCTCGAGGTGCTGGATACTGCGGGCGCCGAACAATTTATCGCACTTAAAGAACTCTACATCAAGGTAGGGAATTTCTACGTTGAAGCAGGCATGTTACTCATGCCATATTTTATGGCTTGTTAGTCTGGCCAGGGCTTTGTTTTGGTTTTCAGGTAACATCTTAGTTCTCTGTTTTGTTTTACTGCTTATCTGTCCCCAAGTCTCACACAAGAGGCAAGTCTGCGTGAGGTGGATAATCTCCGCCAGCAGATCTATCGCGTAAAGGGTGGTGGTGACACTGTGATTAATTCTTCCGCCTCGGCGCCGTAATCGAGATACTGAGCTTGATGATATGTAGACCATCCCTATTGTCGTCGTCGGCACCAAGCTAGATCTAGTCGCTGAGCGAGAAGTTTCTCGCACCACGATCCAGTCTTTGGTGGCGCGCTGGGGTATTCCCTTCTACGAGACGTCCGCCAAGCGTAACTGGCACGTTTCCGATGTGTTCCAGGACATCGTGAAGCAAATGCTCGCGCGGTATCCTGACGATCCTTCATGCAAGAAACCGAGCCGGTTTCGCAAACCATGCACGATTATGTGAGGTTATGTTCGCATATTGTTTTGTTTGTATATCATCATTATATACCCAGGCCCTACATGCCAGTATGTACCTCTCTGATAATGACTCGGGGTGTACATGTAAACAGTATTACGCAAAAAGTGCGTGAATTACATAATGGCTTTGATCTTGATTATGTAATTTATATGTATATATTTGTCCATTTTTTCTTCCAGTGGCTGCTGCTCCGTCGGACTTACCCTCACACCACGACTCATCAAGCATCAAGTACTACATAGTCTTTCTCCACCTCAGCTTTTCACTCCTCTAGGATTATCTGAACAATGGTGCGTCGCAAATTTGCTTTAGTGGGTAACTCACTCATTTTTGAGACCCTCAGAGTCATAGCAATGGTTACGGTGGCGGTTACGGTGGCGGCTATGGAGGTGGGCATGGCGGGGGCTACGGCAGTCAAGGTGGCGGAAATTGGGGGGGATACGATGATCGAATGAGTAATTTGGGAGGTGGTCTTCGTTCTATCGACTGGGCCACGCAAAAGCTCGAACGGTTTGAGAAGAATTTCTACGTCGAAGACAAACGGATTTCAGCTCTCAGCGAGCGAGAGATCGATGAGTTCAGGCGAAGCAAAGAGATCAAGGTCAGAGTGCATGTTATGGTACTGGTGTAGCATTTTTTAAATATTTTTTCAAGGTTCAAGGGCGCGGAGTCCCAAGGCCAGTTTGTGCCTTCGATGAAGCTGCTTTCCCGGAGTACATCATGGCCTCCATTCGTGCCCAGGGCTTCACTTCGCCAACACCAATCCAGTGCCAGGCATGGCCAATGGCATTAAGCGGTAGAGACGTGGTTGCCATTGCACAGACTGGGAGTGGAAAGACGATCGCCTTTGCACTTCCAGCCATGCTGCACATAAATGCGTACGTGGATATTCCTGAGTTGTCGGCTTTCACTTATCCATGTAGTCAACCGTTGTTGGCCCCTGGCGATGGGCCCATCGCCCTTGTGTTGGCTCCCACTCGTGAACTTGCGGTGCAGATCCAACAAGAATGTACAAAGTTTGGGTAAGTAATGCAACACCGATCGTGTCTGATTCGTATATGAAAATTGCTGTAGGTCGAGTTCACGCATCCGCAACACTGCCATCTACGGAGGTGCCCCCAAAGGACCTCAAATTCGTGATTTGCAACGCGGGGTCGAGATCGTAATTGCGACTCCTGGTCGTCTTATTGACATGCTAGAAACACAAAAGACGAATCTTCGGCGTGTCACTTATTTGGTCATGGACGAGGCCGATCGCATGCTTGATATGGGCTTCGAGCCTCAGATCAGGAAGATCGTTTCTCAAATCCGCCCAGATCGTCAAACTCTGATGTTCAGCGCGACGTGGCCGAAAGACGTGCAGAAGTTGGCAAATGTATGTATTCATTTTTGAATAGCCATCGCATGTTACTAACAGAATCATTTTTGCAGGACTTCTTGAAGGATATGATCCAGGTTAACATTGGTTCCATGGAGTTGACCGCCAACCACAACATCCAGCAAATCGTCGAGGTCTGCAGCGATTTCGAGAAGCGGGCAAAACTGATCAAGCACCTGGATCAAATCAGCTCCGAAAATGCCAAGGTTCTGATCTTCGTAGGAACCAAAAGGGTTGCCGACGACATCACAAAATACTTGAGGCAAGATGGTTGGCCCGCCTTGGCGATACACGGAGATAAAGAACAGTGGGTCTTGTTTGCTATCTCGGTTAGGATCAAGCTGACTTTCTTTAGGCGCGAGCGTGACTGGGTCCTTGGGGAATTTAAAGCCGGTCGCTCTCCAATTTTGATCGCCACGGATGTTGCTTCGCGTGGTCTAGGTATGTTTTCTTTCTTTTCCCAAGCGCTTCGACCGGGACTCTGCGCGTGTGAACGCGAGCAACTTGCAAGGTTTGGCAGTGATTTCGAATGCTTCTCTTATCGAGGGCATGGGTAAATTGCTAACAAGGGGTCCTCCTTCCAACCTGATGCTCGCGATTACCACCCACAGGACAGGCCTTGAAACGTGTTGGTTCCGAATGGGCCCGCCCCACGACGCGAACGAACGCATGACAGGTTTGGGCACTAGATCTCGGCTTGCAGTGTTGTCTGCTGCTGTGTCCTGTCCACAGACGCGCTTGTTTCTTTTTCGTTGTCTATTTATTGATGTTGTATGTGCTTCATGTCCGTTCGATTGGTTTTTCGTCGTCGCCTTCGTCGCCGCTCCCTCCATCAATGACTTGATCCTCGGGTCTGCACCAAGATGTGAAGGATGTTGGCTATGTTCTCGTACGTACCTCGCTCATCGTCGCGTTGTTTCACTGACATTATTTTCAGAACTATGATTTTCCGAACAATTGTGAAGATTATATCCACCGTATTGGTCGCACAGGGGTAGGGTGAATCTCGTATCCATTTCCTCCATAACTAACACATTGCTAGCGTGCGGGTATGAAGGGCACATCGTACACATATTTCACCACCGACAACTCGAAGTCCGCTCGAGAACTTATTAGCATCTTGCGAGAAGCGAAGGCCCATGTACCACCTCAGTTAGAGGAGATGGCCATGTACAGCACTGGGGGTGGTCGAAGTGAGTGCCGTCTTATTGAATGAATTCTTTGTACTGAATGTCTTCATATAGGCCGTTATGGTGGTGGCCGCGGACGAGGTGGTGGAGGTTCACGGTTTGGTGGCGGTGGACATGATAACTACGGTAATGGTAATGGCAGAGACCGATGGTGAACGTATGTTTTGGCATTTCTTCTGCTTTTCGTTGATAGCATAGATTGTTGCTGCAGTGGTGTATACCGTTTGTAGAGCTTGGTTTTCTTTAATCGCCTTGCTTGCAAGGTCTCTTTCATGTCATTCCGGGTTTGAATGCAATCAGACTTTGCTACTAGATGCACACCTAAGCTTGATGACTAAATATAAACACTTCGAACCTTGAAACACGACGACGCCAACAACTCAGTTACGGTAAGCGACTGTGCTTCAAGCTTCGACTTGGGGCCATGTCAGGTCGTACGAAACACTCGACGCCGGCCGCTGTCAACCGGAAAGCTGGCCCTCTCTTCATCGACGCGTCTCAGGTCGCTGCGGCCCACACGTACCTCGCGTTCTCTGCATTTACCTCTGCCCTCTTCCTTGGCTGTGCACTCCACTACAAGAAAGTCGTGAAGAATGGCATCGCAGGATATCCAGCAGAGTGGTTTCCTTCCGTGTCTGCGACGTGAGTGGGTTTGTCAGCCCTCGGCATACATGATTTCGCTCATGTGCGTTCCTAGTATCGGAGACTGGTATCCAGAGCGCAATATCTTCCAGATCCTCATCGCATTAACCAGCGGTCCCCGGTTCGCTCTTGTATTCCTACAATACTTCATCGCCCGTACGTCTCGTTCTACCTTACCGCGTTGGGTCCTCCTTGCCGGTATCGTACGCACGCTCGCGTGTGGAGGCTGGGTGTATATTACATCAAATGATGACCACGACGTCCACGATGTGCTCATGGTATTGTATATTGTATGCAATGTGCCGTGGATGCTGGGAGGGATCGTGAATACCCATCCTAGCCACGTTCAAGTAAGGAAGAGACGGTTCGTGTCGTTATTTTTCACCTGTCAGCCTATTCTAATCCCATACTCACAGGAAACTCGTCGCAGTAGCGCAAGTACACTTGCAAATCAGTATGGATCATCGCTGATATCCAATCTAGTTTTTTTGTGTCAATCATCCCTTTGGTGTACTTCTTTATCCAACATAAAGTACACGAAATACCCGGAGGTAGGGTTCGTATTTCTCTGTCATTTGGCTAAAACTCACCTCTCATAGCGTACACACGATACGCTTTCTTCGAATGGGAACTCATCTTCTTGGACGTGTTCTATGACTCAATCTCGGGAGCTGACTTCAAGCATTGTAACTTGCAGGCAAGGAAGATTTCAATCGTACTTTCCTATTTGCTTACCCTATTTGTAGATTGCTATTGGTGTATCAATGGACTCCAGTATCGAGCATAAAAACATGTATAATCAACTGCATCACCTTGTCTAATTGCAATCTAACGTTTCCGCATAAATAGACCCCTGCCTCCAGCCCAAGACAATAAACTGACGTTTGTTCATGAGAACACGCCCAAGCTGAATGACAAAGCCCCGTCAATAGCTGCCAATGTCGAAACCCAAGCAACGATTGCCTCAGCCGAACCTAAATCCGATGCCCGGGCAGGAAGGATCGTTTCTAGAGGTTGGAGAGAGTTGACCCCACTGATCGACTCCACGTTTAGACCGTGGCTGAGCTTCGCGGCTGACGTTTATTTGTGTGAGTGGCGACATTTACCTCTCCTTGGAAGAAGAATCTGAATTCCGACTTTGCGATGTCAACCGCACTTCAAATTTTTGAAACCGAAGCGTACCTATTTTGGTCTATCGTAACGTCTCTGCTTACGACGCTGTTTTACTTCTCTGTCTGGGAACTCGGTCTCTCTGGCGCAGAAGCAGCGTTGTTCACCTATCTCACTCCGGCGTTGCTTGGGATAACACCTATCCGCAACTGGGCGGTGACAAAATGGGGTAGAGTGACATTAAGGGTGCTTTCCCTGATTGGGCTCGCGGCATACAAGATTAATGACCCCTTGGAGCGGCTTTGGGCTGTCATTGGGGCCAACATAGCCGTTCTTCTGAGCCAGGTAGCAGATTGGACTGCAGGAAATGGTGCATACCAGGGACTGCGTGCGTTTTTATTTGTCATGGCAGGAAGGACACAATATTCAAATCGATATCTAGTCTTGGGTGCTGGGTTGGTACTGTCGTCCTTGTCCAAGCACGCCAATCACTCGAACAATCCAGGTATGAGGACTAACGGGTCTCACAACCTACGTGGGTTGATTTTTGCGTCGCAGTCTGGCCGATGTTGAACGAAGAGACTGGTGGTTATAACAAGACCGGAATGGTGATTGCTGTCTGTGCTATTCTCGAACTAGCCACCCGTCCGTCCAGCCCTCTTGTCGATTCAGGAGAAGGAAAGTTGGGCGGACCGAAGGATGCGTCGAACAATGCAAAAGACATCCCACGAAATTGGCTAGCTTCGTCAATCGCACTGGGGTCGCTGTTCTTCACGTTGCACTGCATGTTCACTGACTCTAGCACTATCATCGCTTGGTCATGGACCGGATACCAGGACGGACAGCCCAGAGGGCCCCTGCCGCATTTACACGGGTCCATTACTTTGTGCGCGCAATCTCTCGGTCTAATTATCCCTGCCGTGCTTCCAACTTCAGCCTCTTCTGCATTACTCAACCATCCTTTGTGGTTTGCTTACGGTTGCGCAAGCGCATTTGTGATGTACCGTTTCCGGGATTGGACAGGTTTTCTAGGCGGACTGAACTTTGCAATCTTCTGCATGTCAATCCTCCCTTCGGTTTTGTCACAGTCTTCCGCGTGGCGGGGTGATAAAGTGGGCAGGAGGCTCTTTGTAACATTCTTTGTTGCCATTCTGTTCTATCTCGCAAATGTGTGGACCGTTGCATATGCTTTTGTTCCTGGGGGCTCCTACCTGCGGGAGAGAACTGACTTGTACGTACTCCCTGCATTATTTCATCCGGTGTTCAAGACGGTTTTCTCCAGAGTCCTCGTCGCGCAGTTGGTTGCTATCTTGCTAGCATTCCGCTCCTCCCTTGGAGCGTCGACCAGGACCAACACCTTGCTTCGTATCCCGAGTTCATCGCGTACCCAAATCCCCGCGCTCTTGTGTCTTTTATCCCTTGTTTCTGTTCTATTCACACTCCTCCGTTGGCCTGCCGTGGGCCCGAGACCGTTCAAACCGGGTACAAGGATATTTAATGCTGGTATCTGGACCATTCATTTCGGGATTGACAACGTAGGACATGATAGTCAGCGTCGCATACGAGACGTGATCAGGTGTGTTGCTAGTCTTGTTTCAGCAGAATTCGTCAGTGTGTAACGACTCTGATTTGGATGTTGACAGGGATATGCATCTTGATGTCGTCGGCTTGTTGGAGGCAGGTCTCCATGTGAGTGTTGATGCTGTTGTTCTACGAGTGCAACTGAAGTAGGCGCGGATTAGCGGACGGTGTATGGGAATCGCGACCTGTGAGTTGGTTAGTTGATCAGCTGAACGAATCCCCAAAGTGACACATCGACCAGGACTCGTATCGCTGCTGAAGAGTTGGGTTATGTGAGCTCCATACTTCTTTCGGCGATGAGTATCTCAATACCTTTCCTAGTATGTTGACCTAGGTCCAGGTCCCAACTTGCATACGTGGGGAGCAGCCTTATTGTCCAAGGTAGGTACCGTACTCGACGAAATGACTGGAAGACTGACCCAGATGTTCCAAGTTCCCGATCCTCCATTCTCATCACCATCTGCTTCCGTCACCTCATGGCGAGCTTGCTCCGGCCATTGAAGCCGTTCTCGACGTATACGGAACAGAGATCACGGTCGTTGTGTCACACAATGGTCAGGGTACGTCTGTGCCACATAAAATCCACGCTTGGTCGAAAGGCTCACCCTCTGTGTGTGTCCAGAGGAAGACCCCTTGGACAGAGAGTTACAAAGCAAAGAGTTGGCACGCATTATGGCCACATCATACCCTCGACCAGTAGTGTTCTTGGGATACGTAGTCAGCAAGCCTCTGGCATCCAGGCGTATGTTTCTTCTGTTGATTAGTCCTCGACTTGAGGCTGATGGGGGGGAAAGCCGCACCATACGACATCCTCGTGAATGACGGACTTGTGTATGATGTTGATCCACAAGACCTTGACAGGTGGTATGTAGACCCCTCCCTCGTGGGGATCGCACATTGAGGCGTCTATCGTAGGTGCGAGTATATCCTGTACCGAGGCTTGTATCGCACTGCCTATGCGAGGGTATCCCGTGGCATCGTCACCGACACGGAGCTCCAGATTGGACAATTTGTCCTCCCAAAACATGACCTTACCCTTACTAATCAGACGGAGGAGTCACGTCTTCTACGCTCATGGAAGGAGGATCTTCCAGAATACCATGTATGTCTTCTTTGCTTCGTATCTTACAACCCACTTACCACTCGAAAGTGGTTCCCAATGGAATACTATGGCAATGAGCACGAAGGGGGCGTAAATGGGCACTATTACCACGTATTTGGGACTGTGCGTACTCAATGTCACTAATCCTGATAAATGCCCATTGAACATCTTTCTAGCCATTATATTATCGACTTCCCGATGGCGCTGTGCTGTAGAATCATCTTGTTATACGACAATTAGTGTCATTGTTGTATTTTTGCACTGCTCCCATCCATTCCCTCTTGTTCATCCTCGCTACTCTCGTAGTCCACACTATCATCCTGAGTTTCCTCGCTGTCGTACGCGCCATTGTCTTCCTCCAAATTCCCCTCGCTCTCCTCTTCAGAACTGCTTTCAGAAACCTTTTTGTCACTGTCACTCGCATAAAATTTATCCAAATCCCTCCAGGTTTCCTTCGCTTCGCGTACTGGCGTTGAGCTGCCTGTAGGCGTGAGTACGATAGGTGTGACACCCGCCGAACCCAATGTCTTTGGTACTGTGGAACTTGCTGAGCTGATCGCTTGAAGAGGTGGTGCTACGGGGAGGGCGTCCTCTTCGTTCTGTCGGAGCAAAGGGTCGATTCCTCCTTCTAGCCATTCTGGGAGAATGTTATCGCCAAGCGTAGTCTTCCCTGTGACAATACAAAGGGAGCCAATCGGTAGGCGATGGCCTGATCGCGAAACGTTGGAGTCATGTCAAGATCTCCCCAAAGCGACGCACCAAAGGGTTCCTCACTCTCTTCGACGATGCCAGCCTTGCCATCGAACAAGACCTTGATTACTTGTTCTCGCCGAAGTATGACGCCACTCTGTTCTTCTGTTCCTCCGCCGTTTATCGTTGGCGATACGCCAACGAGAAGCGAGTTGAGCATACGCGTTCGGTCCCGAACGTCGTAATTTAGGTCATATCTACCGAGAGACAACACATGGCGATAAAGCAGACCCAGCGTCTGGTCCGTTGGACACAACAGAAAGAGTTTTGCAGCGAGAGTTAGTGCTTGAAGCTTGACAAGAGGTCCCTAGTACGGGCGTTTATGAATGCTGACGGGAGACGCAAAGAGTGTAAATACCTCTGTGTTGAAAGACTTGGAGATTTTCCGCAAGACGTCAGGTGCCCAATCGGCGACACCTTCTATTACGGTGCTTATTCCTGGCGCTGCGCTGTACTGGCCTACGAGCCAGAGTACACAAGCACGGGCTTGGGGGTGCTTGATGTCGTCTATCCGTCGGGCAAGAAGGGAGATTATCGTGAACGGTGACTGCGACGACGCGGGAGCAGAAGAGCCGATAAGAAGCTGGTTCTGGATAAGAGCCTTCAAGACTAAAACAGCATTGCTAACAACAATATCTGGTGTCTGCTTGGTAGTAATCAGAGTGCGACAGGTCACAATGACGTACCATGTCTGCTCTTGAGCATAATCATGAGAGCTGAGAGACAATGTGGTGTACATGACGGAACTACTCTTGCGCATCGACCAACGGCGTGAATCGCATCTCCCACCACAACGTCATCCACATCTTCAGCACAATCCTAGAAACGATATATAAAATTGGATTAGATGCTGATCGAGGAAGGTGACAATTTGGAATCGGGAACACACCATAAACTCGCGAAGGAGTGCTTGATGATTATCCACGTCGCAGAGGTTCAACATTACCCTAATCTTGTCTCTTTTCACTTGCGAAGGATCGTCGGTGCGCAATAGAAATTGCTGGTATTGCACTGAGAACAGTTGCTGTCGAGAAATGATGAGTTATGTGTCAAACATCAAATATGAATACTCACCGGATGGGCACGGGTGACAATCAATAGATACGCAAGGACCACGCGCTCGACCTCTCGCGATACATGCATAATGCGAAGCAAGGGGTTCACGATTTTGCCGGTAGATGACGGGGGACCTGTATAGTAGAAGACGCGCACCACGGCCAGCACTACCTAAGGATATGTGAACCTGGAGTATAACAGTGGGGATAAATGCGAGACGCACCGCTGGGTTCCTGGATTGGAAGAGGGGCTCCGATGATACAAGGAGGAGCTGAAGGTCAGCATCAACTTCTTCCTCCATGGATTCGCCATGTTGCGAAACGGTTGGTTTAGGCAACATCGTGCGCGTATATCTGAGTAGAAGATTGAGGAGGTAGATCTGTCCCCACTCATCCACATCTATAAGAATTTTGCATAGACGTCTATATTGCTGATGCAAGAGATCCAGTCGGGTGGGGCAGACGGACTCGAATGCAACGACTGCGCTGCCTATTGAGAGGGGAGATCGGTCGCGGAGAAGAGTAGTTATAACGGATATCAGAGCGGGTTGTTGTGCGGCATCTAATCTAGAAGATGTCACTAACTGGTTTAGAGAAAATAAACGGGAGCAATACGTACTGGAAAGCCTTTGGTATTGCGAGAGCGGCTGCCTTACGAACGTATGGACTGAGATCTGCTGCACATTTCTTGATCGCAAGAACTACCAGACCGCAAATCATTGGAACTTTGATACCACTCAGAACACGTAGCGCCATGGCGCGAATAAGTGGGCTGGGGTCAGCAAGGTCCTTTTGGAAGGTGTTGATTGAGAGCAGGGCAAGATCGGGTTCATGCTCGGCGTAGCGCAAGAGGTAGATATAGACAAGCTTTCTGATCTCGAGGTTTTGCGAGGCAACATTCTTGACGACTTGGGGGAAGTAGTTTGAGACATTGCGACCCTTGGAAATGAGCTATTGCACGATGCGCTGTTGGTCTGGACGGCGTTCTTGGGTCTGTGTACTTACGGCTATGAGACGCTTCATGGCGTCAAGTTTTTCCCTGTCGCTGCTAGAGTCAAGCTGTTTCCCAATGTTCTTCACCTTGTCATCTGGCATGTCGAAGAGGGATGCTCCACCGCGTGTTATGGAGAGATCACGGGTGTGTTCGCTGAAGGTCTCTTGGATACGCATACCAAGTCTCGCTGCATTCTCAGTAAAAGCATTGAGGTTGACGTTGTCCATCATGGGTCGAGCCTTCTAGTACAGGATGAGCCGAGATGCGTGAAGAGTGGCCGAGTTACGGGTTCGTTGCGAACCTGTGTGATTCATGTATTGTCTCAGCTCCACGCGTACCGAAGAGTCTAAATCAGAGGAAGACAATGAGTCGTGTATTAGCCGTGTACCAAATACATCAGAGTGGGCGCGGCGCATGGAAAGAGCGACTCTAGAATATTTCGACAACACTCTATTATTTCACGGCAGCAAGACCGGTAGTAACTATCAAGGTTCCAACGAGGCAGGGAACGTCCCGCTCTCTCTCTGCTCATCGAATCTGGCTATCTGCGGAACACGCTCAGTGGTGAAATGATATAGTAAATGTTTGCACCATACCCATTCATCTACGAAATAAATAAGATAACGAAGACAGCACAAAGCAGCCCAAGACACTTACTTGGACAGAGAGAGTTGTACGCCCTCTTGAACTGTTTGCACGGCGCAAAGTCTTCCCCTTTCGCAGTGACGCACTTGAAGTAATCGGTGTAGTTTTGGAAGCTATGCCGGTGCATGAGCGTATGAACACACGTGTACTACAAGATTCAATCATACCAGTGCCTCGTCTGGTTGGTGTTGGGGAAACGAGCTACTGCGTGTTAGGCAAAGCAACTTCAGTTGGAGTATAAGCTCACCGTCAAAGCCCGCAGTCTGGAGGACGTATTTGCTGCAAAAGATGGGTTTCCAGTCACTTGAACAGAGGGCGAGTGAATCACCTGGACAAGTCGGATTCAGACATTTTTTGGTTGCTTGCAGACATGGTGAAAGACGGTCAACTCGGAGTATGACGGTCTTTGTCGGATTATATAAGCAATCGGTTAGCGTTCATCCGACTTGCCATTTGGCTGTCATCAGAATACCCCCTGCAGAACTCCCAATACCATTATCTACCCCCACACTACTGTGGTCATGGACGCGCTCAAAGCAGAAATTGCGCTCAAACGCAAATCTGTGGGGACTGGCGTCGGCTCCCGGCCAACGAAGTACATGCGGCGGGGAGATATCGAGAGGATCAAGCAGGAAGAGGAGCAGAAGGCTAAGCAGGAGCGAGCACAAGATGTGCGGGAAGAGGCGCAAAACAAGGCTGAAATCGCTGCTGCCGAGCGGGGAAAGCCCGATGCAAATGTGAGTATCCTCCTCCCGTTGTGCCATTGTTTACCTTACATGTGAATGGAAAGAATCCACCTCGGTCGACTTCCCCAACACCTGTTGTTGAACCCCGAAATTCAAGCTCACCAATCCCCGAATCATCTTTTAATATCTCAAACGAGGAGACTGTCCGCAGACTTCGTGCCAAAGGACAACCTATCCGACTGTTTGCCGAGTCCGATAGGGACCGGAGGCTGCGCCTACGCGCACTTGAGCTGATCGAAGAAAAGGGGGGCGACCGTCAAAGTGGCCAGAATGACTTCAAAAAGGCGTTGGAAGACGTTGAAAACGTAGAACGAGAGCTCAGGAATAAGAGCAAAGGCAAGAAGAAAGATGAGGTCGAAGAGCCGAGCACAGGCGTGCTGGACTTGGACTTGATCAAAACCGACCCAGACAGGCTATATCCGCTTATTTACTATGCGTTGAAGCGCACTCTCAAGGAATGGGAGGAGGCCATGGACGAAAGACCAGGTCGGAAAGAAGAATAGCTTCAGTGATCCACCAAGCTTACCTCCTCTCATAGAGCATATAAAGCGGACTACGCAAGGAAAGCTAGCAGCTGCGACCCAAGTTCAATCTGCGCAATACCTCAAACCGCTCTTCAAGACTTTGCGTTCAAGAGTACGTCAGTTTGCGAATGGATTTCGCTTCGATACTCAGCCGATAATAGTTATTACCTTCAGATATGCTGGCTCGCATAGCTGAGATTGTCCATTACATGCAGAAACGTCAATACCAGAAGGCCAACGATGCGTATCTCAGATTGTCCATAGGCAACGCGCCATGGCCCATAGGTGTGACCATGGTCGGGTATGTTCTCGTCCAAACCCACCGCTTGCATTGCTACATTCCTCTTCCAGCATCCACGAACGTTCAGCGCGAGAGAAAATCTCCACCGATCAAGTGGCTCATGTACTCAATGACGAAGTCAGCCGGAAGTATATTCAGAGCCTGAAACGGTACCCTAGCCTCTATATGCTTCCAAGCAGTGATTGATCACCTTGCAGGCTTTTGACATTTTCACAAACAAAGTACCCGCCAGAAGACGTTTCACAGTTGATGGGATAGATTAACGGTCACTATCCAGTGGTGTATTAATCACTTCCTGACCGTGGTATGTCCTTGATGATGCACTCAACATTCGGAAAGCGATGAGGGTAGCCAGTAAAGGCAAGGGTGATGTTGCGTTGGGCCGAGAAACAGCTGGCGGGTCCAAAGGCAAAGAGAAGGCCGACAAGGAGGCAAACGATGAGATGTACAGATCACGACCACCTCTAGTGTTAGTTCCAGTGTGCTACCTCTTGCCTTTCTTACTCTTTCTAACCTGTGATGCCCCATCATCTGGATGAGCAAGTGCATGCCCTGTTTCCCGGATATGACTAAATAGTTTAGTTCGACTGTCAAAAGGTTTTTTGCAGATATTGCAGGCCTAACCAACGATGAGGACATAGCTTGCAAGAACGAAGTAGCTGACCTGTGTTGTGTTTCTCTCGGCTTGTGCCTTTCGAGCCTCTCGCAACCTGCGCTTCTCTCTCTTCGACAACTCTCCCGAAGCCGATACAATTTCCGGAGGCTCCATATCTAATCCTTCGACTCGGTCAACTTGAAGTGGTTCCCCATTTATTAGCGACTCTTCCGTAACGGACTCATCTTCCAGGACGTCGAGAGTTTCGGAGCCTGAATCATCGCCTTGCGTCTGCTCAGGTGGTGTTGGTGGCGGTTGAGGGACTGCATCACCGTCGGCTTCAACAACGTGGCCCCGTTCGTCATCATCATCCTGACCTTCGCCTGATAACCCAAGTTCCTCGTTTTCCTTCATCATCACTCTCTTCAACCTCTCAATCTCTTTCATGTGCTTCTTGCTCCGCTCATGACTGTCCCAGGCGGCCTCACTTTTGAATGACTTCCCGCACGCTACACATTCCCACTCTTGTGAATCCTCTCCTTCTCCGGCTGCCCATTCGAGGTCGTCGTGCTGGTGATCTTTCGTAACCTTTTGCCATTCTTGCTCGACGTAGGGGGTATTAGTATTATTAGCTTGTGCCCTTCGGGGCATGGACTTGGGGCCCGATGGTGTTAAGGAGCCATTGGCCTTCGTCCGATTCAGTCGTGCTTGGTGGGCAAGATGGCTCTTATAACGTGGATCACGTTTTCGGACGAACATCGCTAGGGACTGCCGAGCCCAAGGTTAGAGTTGATCTGCACATATTGAGTGGTTGGGTGTGGCACACACCCTTACGGTTTCGTTGTATTCCTTTCGTGCATCATCCCGTGCTTTCTTGTTTTCCTTCTCCATCATCCTACACATGAATCAGTATGCCCCTCTGATCCTCATGTGATTGGAAAGACAGACCTTCGTATTCTGCGATCGGGCGCCTCTAGTGTGTTGTAGTGATCCATCCACATGAACTCTTTCAAAGTAGAGAAGTTTAGCCATGCATTGTAGAAATTCTTGACAGCCTCCGATGGTGTCGTTGGAGAGGTCCAAGACCATGTCGAGGATCCAAACTGCGGGTATTCGACATCGGATAGCATATTCTCCTCTTGCGCGAGTCTGGTGAACAAATTGCGATAAAGGGTGAAGAATCCCTGGAAGAAGGAGGAATAAAAAGACATGTGTGAAGTATCTCGGTAACATGAAAGCAAAACGAAACATACGTTCTGGCTATCATCAATTCCAGACCATATATTGGCATCGAAAAACCGAGACAAGTGCCGCACCGTCAGCCCGCGATCGCGAGCGCGGGGAGGTGGTGCGCCCCTTCGAATGTCCTCGAATACAGCTTCCGCGTCTGGGGCTGGTACTAGCGATGCTTTATGGGAGTCATACCAAGCCCGTTCCTACTTGACCCATGGCATAAGGCTTTGGTGTGGACGGGTACATTGGTATATTTGGCCTACCTGCTCGTCACTGAGAACCTAAAGCCAACGATCGTCGAGGATACGTGAGCGAACGATTCGATCCACCCACTGGGGTCATGTACAACGACCAACCTCATACGCTTGCTGAATAAGCGCGAAGCGTTGCGTAGACCCTTCGATATCGTCCTTGTTTTTATCGGGATGATGGATCAGGGCGAGTCTCCTGAATGCTTTCTACGGCGGTGCTGAGAGAATTGCGATCGAGTTGATGAGTGGGACATGCCTTGATCTCGTCGCTCGTCGCAGACTCTTCGACGCCGAGAAGTTCATAGAAATCGGGTGTAGAGACGTCCTGAGCCTCATTATTCCTCGCGGCCGACTCACGAGCGCCCATGTTCTACAACGCGGAGTCACTGGCAGGGCCTTGATTGTCCCTCACGGGCTCAGCAGGCCACGGTCGTCAGAGATTTGTGATTGAATATTGAGTTTCCAAAAAGGGAAGTAGGGTTCGGTTAATTAGTAGGTGACGCCAACATTTTCCTAGGACCAAGTTGTTCACTCCCCTCACTCTCGAGTCTACCGACCACGGAGACACTTAGAATACTTGAATCATGACGGACTTCTTCAGATCATCTCCCAGCACCAGCAAGCCAGGTATGTCCCTACTGTTTCTGGTAGCTGCACAAATGCTAAGGGAACCCACGTAGACTTGGCCGCCCAGAAGGAGGCCGTCGTGAACGCCATTCGTGCAGAAATAAATCTTGCCACAGCGCAGGAGCTCATCACCGTACGCGTATTTGTGATGCCATCGGATCATATATCTCATAACCGTGACTTAGAAAACTTCGGAGAAATGCTATGCAAAGTGCGTTCCGAAGCCGGGGGTCTCATTAACGAGCTCGGAAGAGGTACGTTCCGGTAATACGCGTGGTCGTGCCTCGCCGAGTTGCCTTCTTCAGACGTGTTTGACGCGATGCATGGATCGTTACCTAGAGGCATGTGAGTATCATTAGCCCTTTTGAGGTCGACGCCATGTTTGAACCATGTCTTTCGTTTGTAGTCAACATCGTGAGTCGGACGCTTACAAACAGAGCCAACCAACATGGCAGGGAAAGTGCATTATAACCTTCAGGAACCTACATGTTCACACCGCTCTTCTTCCACGCTTTACACTCCCAATTAAATAGAGGACACCAGCATTTGTCGAGCATTCTCTAGCAACTTTGTAGTCGCAATAATCATGTTTATTGTTGAACTTATTGGAAAGTTTAATGAGATGTGGGTAAGTATGCTGCGGTGGAACTACTAGAGAGCTATAGAAGGTATGTATGCAAGCTGGCGATGTGAGTTGATGTGCCCGATTACAACGAATTGAATACGAATAGTGCGCGAAAGAAGGTGCGAATATGTACTGGGGAAGTTGCAACGTCAGTGTTCAAGTGTCCATGTTCTGGCTGGATAGGAATTATTATTGTAATAGCGTCTTAGGAGTGGGTATCCGACATGCCGGGCATGCCCGAAATGACAGGTATCGATGGGTCGTAAGGGGTTGCTGTGTACGCGTGAGGTGCCGATCCAGCCGGGTAGAACGGGGTAGTCAATAATGGTGGGGATGGCGTTTCAAATGGCGTGGACGCATCACTCCCGGGTGGTTGAAAGCTGTCATGGAAAGGGAGCATCCTGCTATCGTTCTCGTAGGGAAGTGAATGAACTGAGCCAGCAGAATACGGTCGTTGGTGTGAACCGTGGGGGGAGAAAGATCCAGAGGATCCATAATTAGAAGAAAGCGAAGAATGGATATGGTGTGATAGAGCGGTTTCTGAATAGTTCGAATACGAAGCTGACTGACTGAGTTGAATGGCGGGGTGTTGAGGGTATCGGGGATACATGGAAAGATCAGGGTCGAGAGCCACGTCCGAGGGGGGGCGTGCGATGGGAAGGTGTAGAGGTTCGTCGTGTAGAGAAAGATGTTGGCTAGGGACAGGCGAGGAGAAAGACCGTTTATGAGTGAGAATCAGGTGGTCCGGTTGATGATCCACACTATCCTGTGGATGGTAGTGATATCCAGTGCTAGCAAAGGCGGCCAGTGGCGGCGGCTGGACCTCTAGGGCAGCTGGTGATGGTTCTTGGGAGTGGTAGCTTGGCGAATGAAGCCGAATGTCTGATCCAGACGCATGTGCGTTTAGGTGGCGGAGTACATGAGTGAGTTGAACAGCAGATCCTACGAGATTGTGTCTCAAAACCTTCGTAGCTTGCTGGTCTTCGGTCCAATCTGCACATTTTTTCCAATGGCGGACCGGGTCGCAATCTCGGCCAGGATTGAGTGGCGAATACGATTCTAGGTAAAACGTTGGTGGTTGAGAGAGAAGGAATGAGGCGAGACCCGATCCTGGGGCAGCATTTGTGAACTTGGTATTAACAATGATATCGAAAGGGATTTCCATTTTAAACCCATGGCCTGAGGAACGGATGAACCAGGTGAGGCAACGCTTGATGTCACATAGATAGGCTACGAGGTCATGCTTTCTAGAGGTGGTCGCGATTCGACGCCAAGTGCCAACAGAAAGGTCGGTACAAGGGATAATGGTAACGGCTGGCAACCAGCCCCAGTTGTTTATCAGATATTTACGATGAATATTGAATATTGATCACTCACGCTCGTCTTCATGTAGAAGGCTATGTAGCTCTGCTTCATACCCAGTGACTAACTGTGGTGGCGTATCCGGCGGTGTTTCTGCACTGCTACCACCACCCTTTTTACCATCTTGTAGTTTAGCTTTGGCCCGTCTGCGAAAAAGGTTAGGTTCAGGATTGCAAATAGAAGTGGGTGCTGACCGGTTCTGAAACCAAATTTGTGTCTGACGTTCCTGCATTCCAAGCAAGTCGCTGATCTCCTTTCTGCGAGCGGCAGTTGGACTTCGATCCACGGCAAAGAACCGTTCTAGGTGCACCAGTTGTTCTGGTGTGACACGTGAACGTTTCCGCTTTTCTTTCTCCTCCCTGCCGCTTATCACGCTGGCTGGCCGGGAGCGTTGGGGACCGGATGCAGGTTCTGCCATGACTGGATGAAGCTCTGGGACTGGTGGTAGGATTTGGAGACCAAAATGGCGGTACTTACCACTCGAGGGTACCGCGTCACAGACCACCGACATATGTGGTCTGCTGGTGCTTGGCCTGACGCCGCTGACATGGAACGAAAAGGGTTAGCCTCAGCCAGTGCCGCGCCATGTTGAACACTTGTTCCGAGACCGCATAGCAACTCCCGGAAGGACCTGACGGAGTACAAAATGTCGGAACACAGATAGGGACGCAAGCTGGTCCGTACGTAAACCACACAGCAACCCGGCGGGTCGTCCTCGGAGGACTCTGGGTCGAATGTACTCGGCATGCACCCGCTGCACCGAATACCACCCCATTCCAACCAGTCGAGCGCACCGGGGACCGAAATACTATTGGCTATGTAGAATACAGTATTTCGGATTCTTCTGACAACGGCGACTGTCGTTCCTGACGTGGCGCGTTTTTTTTTGACGTCCAGCCGAACACGCTTGAGGCGAGATCCCATCTTTTGCCCGAGACAACTTGAAGTATCATAGCCGCCGTTCCGGAAATCCTCGGGTGAGTCCGAGCACAGCGCCGAGGAAATGATCGTACCCTCCAGCACCACACCAATGTACAGGCAACTAGACGTCCATAGCCAATAAAATACTGATATACTTACGCTGGTGGCAGCAGAGCAACAAGAGGGTACCCGGTACTTACACACCCCGCCTAGCGCAGGGTTGCAACTTGAGGCCGCGAATCCGAACCGAGGAATGCGATGAAAACAAGACGAAGGAAAAAACATATCTCACCCAACCGCATCTAGTACCGCGGTCGTTTAGCTTCCCTGTCGTCATACCCACCGGGTCCTTCTCGTTTGAGATCGCCCCTGAAGCCGCCCCCTCCAGGACCATACCCACCACCAGGCGGTCCATATCCTTGACTCGGAGGACCATAGCCGCCCGGTCCACCAGGCCCTCCACCTGCAGGACCGTATCCATTAGCATGACCATCACCAAATCCACCTCCCTGATAGCCAATGCCTCCGCCACGACCACCCCTAAATAATGTCAGATGATGTCCATGCACCAGAGTAAGCTTCCGTTACCTGTAACCTTCATCACGACCGCCGCGGAATCCGCCTCCGCCTCCACGAAAGCCTCCACGATCTCCGAAACCACCTCCCCTGAAGCCACCACCTCTGCCGCCACGAAAACCGCCGCGATCTCCAAACCCACGGCCTCCAAATCCGCCCCTGCCACCCCTAGTACTCACAACGGGAGCAGCAGCTTCGACGACGACGGCGGCCTTGGGTCTGCCGCCGAGACCACCACCCAGTCGTCGCGGCTTCCAGCCTCGCACCGTTCGTCCGCGCTCAACATCCACCAGGATACGCTTGCCCATTATATGGAGACCATCAGACTCCTTGTAGGCGGCTGATGGGGCATGAGCAGACGTGTTCGAAACCAAAATAAGAACTAATGCACCCTTCATATCCCTCTCACGTTCATACACAATAAAGGCATAGCCCCTACTGCGGTTTTTCTTGTCTCGCACGATCCGTACCCGTTCAATGGTACCAAAGGTCTCGAACTCGCGTCGTAGATCGTTCTCAGACGCATTTTTGTGCTGCGCTTGAGAAATCAGAACAGAACAATATTGGTTCGAAGAGACGCTTACCAAGCGGGAGATGAAGAGTGTCTTGTATGGATCTCCAATAGCTTCTGTATCGTCTGCTGGCTTGTCTAAAGCGACGCGATAAGTGAACGAACAAAATGTCACTAAAGAGAACACTGACATGTTTCCTTTGCGATTTTAAACTCTTCTGTTTTTTTCTTCTTGCGCTCCTCCCGTCTGATTTGCCGTTTGGTCTCTTCTGCAAGAGTGAAAGTAGGTTCCTCGCCTTCCTCCATCGCATCGCCGTCACCGCTCAGCAATGTTGCGGTTGACTGTTCCTTGAGTCGTACGAGAATGTCTGCGACCCCCAAGACATCTTTGCAGTGCACGCGGTCGATATCTTTTCCTACTGGCCGCTTATATGGGAGTGGTGGGCGAGGCGCGAAAAGTTTGAGAAGGTTCGGAGGTAGCAGGTGGGTACCAGGCATGGTGTCAACGCAGCCGAACCAGAAAACGCGAGTTGGTCTTGAGAGGAATGTGTTCAAACTCCGACTCTCATCGCTTCAAGCGTTGCTCGTCGTTCAGTACGTTTAGCACGATCCTGCATTATATTGCTTCTAATGACTGACTATCTGTAGACGATGAGGAGTTTACTGGCCGTTGTGCCATGTAGTCGCACATCCCTTTCTCGCCGTCTCGTCGCGACCCGATCGTTCTTTCACCACCACAGCGTCCGCCAGCAACCATGTCCAACCGCGCCTGTTCGAAAGGATTTCGCTTCCTATTTCTTTCACAACGACAATTGGGGTGCTCGACATCCCACCCGCTTAGCGAAACCGGTAGAAGCTCTTCCGACACTCCGAGAGAGTGCCGTCCTCACACCCAAACGCCTCCTGAGCATCTACGCTCAGCTCGCCAAGACGAGACTCACCGTATTGGTTGTCCTTACGGCCGCGTCTGGAGTCGCACTTTCTCCAATGCCTACCACTCTACCGATATTACTCTCCACTGCGCTCGGTACTGCGTTGTGCTCAGCGTCAGCAAACACGCTGAATCAACTGCAAGAAGTCCCTTACGATGCGCAAATGGTTCGCACTCGCCAACGCCCGCTAGTGCGGCGCGCAATCACCCCCCTACACGCAACCTGTTTCGCCATTGCGACTGGCATCGCTGGTCCTGTACTCTTGTGGACCATGACGAATCCATTGACAGCTGCTATCGGAGCGGCAAATATATGTCTGTATGCAGGTCTATACACATATCTGAAGCGTAAGAGCATCTCGAACACATGGGTTGGTGCGGTAGTTGGTGGGCTACCTCCTCTGATGGGTTGGACAGCCTGTGGTGGGAAACTGCTTCCAACGTCAGACTACCCGGTCCAAGTCTTCCTTCCACCATTCCTCACGGACCTTCCTCCCGACATACCCATGATCGACAACCCCCTTGGCGCTTTTTCGCTGTTCATGCTGCTTTACAGTTGGCAATTCCCTCACTTCAACGCCTTGTCGCATCTCCTACGAGCATCTTATGCCCAAGCAGGATATAAAATGTTGTCCGTCCTCTCTCCTCAGAAAAACGCTCTGGTCAGCCTGCGACACACGTTACTTTTGGTGCCGATATGTTCGATACTTATCCCGCTCTCTGGCCTCACAACTTGGACATTTGCTCTGACCTCGCTTTTACCTAATTTCCTTTGGGTTAGATCTGCCGCGGCGTTTTGGCGCTCGTGTGGGGAGAAGCAAGCAAGGTCGTTGTTCCATGCCAGCTTGTGGTACCTGCCGCTTATGCTTGCGTTGATGATGGTACATAAGCAGGGAGTAGATTGGGCTGATTGGGGCACGGCTAAGGGGGATGACGAGGTCTTGGAAAGTAGCGGCGAAGGAAGCCAACGCAAGCCTGCATAATTATACGTAGAGGTTATTTTCTAGCGCCTCGGGACGTGCGTAATCTATTGTTCATTCGAATTCTTATGAGGGTACAGTGCCCCCGATGTACGGAATGCACTCGCTGTATGTGTGCTGCCTCCACTCGATGCACGACATGGAAGGCCAATCCTCCTGCTGATTCCAGCCTGTTTTCAAAGGAAACGCTGTTTTATACCATTGCCAAGTACAACTCCTAATGCCCACATTATCATGCAACACTGAATAAGACATACGACGACGCCTTACAACCGTTGCTTCCTATCGCACCAGGAGATCAGGTCACCAATTCGTAGACAATCACCGGAAATGCTACTCACTAGTAGGATATCAAGGTACAGGATCTATTCCTGGTTCCCAAGGTGCCAGGCGCCGATGCCGAGACAAAATCCTCTCAAACGACATCACCGTTTGACTTGGTAGTCCGAGATGCTTC
>JBBPQQ010000074.1:0-24668 GCA_038092595.1 Boletus subdepauperatus
GCTCTAATCTCAACCCGGCCTCGCACCAAAATGCGATCCACCCGTCGACCTCGGCCGCACTCCACCCGCACCCGTCCGTGTCGATGGCGTCGTCAAATACTGCTGTATCATTCTATCCCCCGACGGCAATTAACACGGCGACGACACTGACATCCCCATATCTCTCCCACCCTTCGTTCCAATTTTCAACAGCGGCTGGTCAGCAGCCTCTCACACCTGGGGTATCGACCCCTCGATACGTCGCCACACCTGTTCACCATACACATTCCTCTGTCCAGCCATTTCAATCACACCCAACGCACGCAGGTCCCCTCGTTCTCGGTGCCGGGGGTCGCGAGCCCAGCGTCCAGATACTGGAAATGTTTGAGCGAATGATGCAGGCCCGCATGGAAAGCTGTGAACGGGTGACAAGAATGGTCAGGGAGGCGAACAAGCCTGGAGGTATTGGCGTCGGGGGCACGGGTGTCGTGGGAGGGGTTAGTCTCGGCAGCGTTGGCGGACCGGTTGGCGGGTTTGGTGGACCAGTTGGGTTGCCTGTGGGGGTTGGGCCGCAGGAAATAGTCGGAGGCTATCACATCCAGGCTACGGCGCAGGGCGAGGGTCCAGAGATGATGTCCACGCAGACATCCACACAGCAGGGATTTCCGATGGGGGTGGACATGGGATGAATACATTGATGTTTCCTACTTCTTGTTCTTATTATGGCAGTGTTGGTGTGGCGTGATTGTAGTGGTGTACTGGGTGCACGACCTCTTGAATCCAGACTGTCATGTCTGTCCGATATGCGCCCATCCCAAATCCCCGCACAGACCCGGATACCGCCAACGAGCTCGACGCTGCCTTCGACGACTCCGATGACGACGACGACCTCGACGATTCCCGTCCTCTCAATCCTTCATCGCCCCGCCCAGCCAACACCACCCTCACTTACGACTTCAACACCCCCGTCGCAGACTGGGATCAGCCCCCACCCGGCTCACCGCCCCCAGCGACCCTCGCACTCCCAAACTCTATAGGAAATTCCAACGGAATTATACCCGCTTCCACAGACACTATGATCCCTCGTGCACCGGCCACTTGGTGGAGACGTGCTACCGCTTTCTTGCCCACTCGCCATGTGGGTCAGCCCAGGCCATCTGGCAGAGCCCGGGTAATGGGCGGAGGTGAAGGCAATGACGGCGTGTTCAGTAATGTCAGTGCGAAACCCACAATTTCTGGGACTCGCGTACAGGATGGTGGGTCCCTGTCATCACCCAACTCGATGCTTCCTTATCCTCACCTTTTTCATCGCAGGGGATAGTATCTACATCGTTCCCGAAGAATCCTCTTCGACAGCGCCGCCCTCTTATGCCGCTGCCCAGGCGGACGCTGCACCGCCATACCATACTTCGCTCGTCCTCCTCCCTCCCTCCGGCCTCTATGACAATGCCCTTTCTGGTTCACCAACTCAAGGTTCAGTCATCGTCGAATCCTTGCCCACAGGCACCCTGTTTGCCTTCCTCTGGAACGCACTCGTCAGCACAACCTTCCAGTTTGTTGGGTTCGTGCTGACTTGGGTCATGCATACGACACATGCTGCCAAATTCGGGAGTCGTGCGGGTCTTGGTATCACCCTGATTCAATGGGGCTTCGCACTACGTGCTAGGCTCGACGACGCCATGAATGCTGGTGCAGGCACGTGGGAAGACGGTACTCCGCTCACGTTCGGCAGCACCGAAGAAGCTGAAGACTACTACAATAACATCGCTGCTCCCGCTACTGCCACGCAACCCATACCCACACAAGACGAGAGTCAATGGAATAATTCGCTCGTGACAGGCCCAATCGCGACCGAGTGGCTCTCGTTCTTCTTGATGACCATGGGTTGGTTCCTACTCTTGACCTCCTCTCTAGGGTTCTGGCGCGTCAAGCGATGGGAACGATCTATCTTAGCCTCTCATACCTCTACTTCTTCGAGAAGTCACGCCAGAACCCAGTCAGAGATCGCGGATGAGGAAGAAATCAGACCCACGTCCTTCTTTGAGCGCATCGGCCTATTCCGCTCCCCAAACCGACCCCAACCGTCCGAGCTTGGCGGGGGCGCTGTGTCTGACTCAGCCCTCGTCTCTACTGAGGACGGTAGAGGTTCTGGCCACCATCAAGGTGGTACCCCGTGGTATTCCGACCCGGAGCGCGCGAGGAGAGCGAGGGAGGCGTTCGGAAGGGAGCAGAGGCTTTGTGAAGACCTGAGGGCCGCGGGGTTGTTGTGAACCATCGCATATCCTTTGTCATCTTGGTCGGGACAACCCACTTGGGTGAGGTGCCGAAACAGCTATCTATCTGTATTCTTTTATACGCTAATCGCTACCTTGTGTCGGGGGGGATTCACTGACTTACATTCTATAAATCTATTTTGCTGGACAGTGATATCAGAACAAGTATCAGCGTTCCCTTGGACATTCCTCCGCTGACAGCATGAATCCATTCATTGATATACAACCATGTAAACTTGGCTTTCGGTGACCCTTTCTACTGCCGACTCTGCAAGCCACACATTTATGGCCGCTTCTTCAAGAACACCTCGACGTTGAACTCCAGTGCTGAGCAGGGGTAGTTGATCTCGAAATTAGCCAACACAGAAGGATGCAGCACACCCAAAGTGCCTATCACTATGTCCCTGGACGCAGCTACCTCTTTGACGTCGTTGAGGGTCGCCTGGATAGTTGGGGGAGAGCGATAGTAGATCGTCGCAGCACGACCGGGGAAGTAGGCCGGATCTGCACAGATCAGTACGTTAGCCACCATGTTTTCTCGCATCCAAGAAAGAAACGTGTGACCGACCATCCCCCTCAACGATGTAGTAACCGCACGGCTTGTCTTTGTTCCCTCTTGAAATCCTGGGCACCTCCAGCATCTTCATAGCCCTGTCCAGCAATCCATGTACAACCTCGAACCCAGCGGTCTTGCTACACCAAACGGCGGCAGCATGCCTCTCGTTTCTCGCTTGGCGCTCTTTGGTAGTGTCTTTGAACACGACATCGGAGAGTTCGAAAAGCCGGATGGGTAGGGGATGGGATCGATTTTCTCGGATGGTCTTGAGAAGACCTGGAAGAAGAGACGTTCGCACAACTTGGAATTCGAGCGTTTTTGGGTTGGCGATTTTGACGGCGAGATTGCCTGGGTCGGAACGATTCATAAAGTCAAAGTTTTCTTCGTGTGAGCACTGCCCGTGTCGTTATGATCAGTTCTGCGGCGCGTTCGAAAAGTAAAAGTGAAAGCTCGTACCAGAATAAGTGGCAGTCCTTCCACCCATCCTGCCATTGCCCACTCTCTTCGGATGACATCCACGAGTCTTGAGATTGCCAAAGGCTGAGCAACCGTACTCGTTTGAGGGAAGATGTCTGGAAGGTTATTGAAGCCATAAGCAACCGCCACCTCCTCGATGATGTCAACCTCATGGAAAATATCTGGGCGAGTGCAAGGAACGGTGATGGCTATCTCGTCAGAGTCGGCAGATACACTTGGGGTGAGAGACATGCGAGCGAGGAGCTCAGCGATAGAGGTGGCAGAGAGTGAGAGGGATGTGCAGGAGTTGATATAAGATGCACGCGCTATGACGCTCCTTGGTGTGATGTCGGGCGAAATACGCGTCGATCCGTCCGGAAGGATGATCTTGCACGGTTCGATCCTGTAAATTGTGCGTAAGCGGTCTAAAGAAGTGATGGTAATGGATAACGTTTTGGCTGTATGCCTGCACTTTGAAGATATAAAAAGGAGCCGAAAACGTACGTGAAAGGCTCTTCACAATACTCCGAAAACATGGCTGTGAGTATATTGACGACAATCTGAAGCTTTGTGTCGTCCGTGGCTGTAACATCTATAAAGACGTTCCGAGTATTGAGCGAGATTTTACTGTGTTCAGAATTAATGATGGGAGGGAAGGAGAGAACGCGATCTTGTTGGTCATATATGATCGGATAGACAGGTGCATCACGGATGATGGGGAGATATTTTGCAATATGCTTGTCACTCTGTAAAGTATAACCATTAAACCGACTGAAATCATGCTGTCCCTGTGTCACGGAAGTACCTCGTAAACCGTCATCAGCTCTTTGGCAGTGTACGCCTCTTTCTTCGTGAGTGGAACAAACTTGATGGCGTCTGGATCTCTGGCCTCGTATCTGAACGGGGGTTCGATCGAGTCGAGGTCGTGTGTACCGATAGAGACCAACCAGCGCCGCCGTCCAATATTTTGATGGAGCTTGTCTTGAAGGTCGATGAAAGATGCATAGGAACGAGGAGTGAACTTCAAATTACGGAGGATAGCACAGGCAAACAGCGGACGGACGCGTTGGGTCTGATGGTTAGTTCGATCGAGTTGAAAACCCAGCTTAATGTCGATCACGGGTAGCCAGCTAGAAGACGTACCTCGGGATGGACATGGACAGTGAGAAGGTTGTATTCTCCACCTGGAGGGTAGACGAGCCTGCATTGTGGGGATTCTGCTTTACCCAGAAAGACTTTGAGCACACGGGATATGCCTTCTATACAAAGGAGATCATATCTTGGAGGATAGCTGATCAAGTTGGGACGTCATGGGGAATGACACGACAGACCTGTTGGCAGGCACCTCAATTTTAAGTTGCTGGATGGATATGGTGAGGAACAAACGATATGTCAGTCCGGTGTTCACGCACCGGTCTTTCAGCAGGAAGGCCTTTCTTGATTGCCTCTTCTACATCCTCAGTCGTCTGCGATCGCACGTCATGAGCTTGAAGAGATCACCGACTGTAAGGCGAAAGCACGTACATCCTCATCTAGTTCGAGACCATACTCGAAGCATAATCTATCAAACTCCTCCGTGGCTAGAAGGACGGATGATCAGTGGTTGATGGAAATACGCTAAACGATGGCCACGCACTATATTCCCTCCCGAGTCTTTCGAAAAGATCAGCCTTGTCCACGGCAACGGTGGGCATCTTTATGAGTTGGACGCTATCAGTAGCCAAACTTGACTTGGAAGTCGATCTCGAGTCAGAGTAGCACGTGTCCCCCGGATACCCTTGCTCAACGTCACACCGCGAGCACGCCGACGAGCAGAATGCACCTTTCCCCGTTTATCACGCTGCTCCTCGTCTCCATCGCGAATGCACAGAACGAGCCCGAACCAATTCGCGTCCAACATCGCGTCGTTCACCCAAACCTTCCCATAACACCTTGGTCTGAACTCGGGACCGTCGCTCTTCCATCCATCTCTCCCTTTGGATCTCCCGCAACGCTCATCCCCTCCGACACTCTCCTCGATGACCTCGTCCAGTTTACGGCGTCAGTGGACCCCACAGTCGAAGGGGCAATGTACCAGGTTGCACTCGAACGCCCCGGTGTTACAGACGGCGTATGGCCAACCTCTCTTGTGAACGCAGTAAGTCGTGCCGACACCATTTAAGCTCTCACTAGCTCATGCACAGTTCGACTAGTGTCACCTACCTGGAGCAACCTCTGCGCATCTCACCATCCATTTCTCTCCTTCCGGTCTTCCATTTGCCGTCGATTACTTCGTCTCTCCAGTTCCTCATGACGGCTCGTGCCCCCCTCCTGACACGCGCAAGTCGTATCCTGCACTTAATACAACCATTTCACTCATGTCGCCACGTCAACCACCTCAGCACGTCTTTTTTTCTTGCTGTATATCGACTCATTTCTGATGTGCTGCTAGACTTGAATTGCGCACGCCACCTCCACTCACAGCAGACGGTGAACCGATAGCACCGGCACCTGAGAAGAGCTTCTTGCAAAAGTACTGGATATACTTGGTCGTAGTCCTTGGTGTCCTTTGTAAGTCCCCTCCCAAAATCAGTCTTTTACGTTGAAGGTGATCGTGCTCCGGTAGTAATTTCAGGGCCAGTAGAAGAACCTGCAGGGAACGGTGGCGGTCAGGGTGGGAGATAATATGGACAGGGGACTTTGGAGTTGGATCTCAAGGTGCTAAATGGCTCCCACCGCGACCTCAGTAGTTCCCGCCAACTCCTTGGCATGTCGGCTAAATATCGGTGTAACATGCTCAGCTGATTTACCCAACGCTGTGCCACCGTCATTTTTTGGGTTGTGTCGCCCAACCCACGAGTATCGGGCTTCACGCTACAGCTCAGACCCGTCTCTCCTTTGCCGTCGTCAGCCTTTGCATATCAAGCGATGCCAATCTTTATCCGTCCTGTGACCAAGGAGGACGAGGCGGCGCTCTCCAAGATTTGTTTAGAGACATCCGAGGCTGGCAAATCAGGGAGGGACGTTCACAATTACCCGTCGCTCCCGGGTGAAGTTTACGCCCTCCCTTATGTCAATGTCCCTGGTTGTGTATGGGGCTTCGTTCTCGTCGAGAAGCCAACCGAGACCTCCCCTCCTTCAGACGAGTTTGTCGTGGGGTACACCCTGGGTGCGCTAGATTCGCGGGCATTTGAGGCAGCCGCCGCGCAAACCTGGTGGCCGCCTCTCAAAGCAAAATACGCCGAGGTGTCCCTTGTTACACCCCAACCAACAGAGACTGACCAGAGATACATCAAGTCCATCATGAATTTCCCTCCTGCGTCAGACGCCGAGATCGCGTTCTCTCCAGCACATTTGCACATTGACATCTTGGAGTCACATCAAAGGAGAGGTTGGGGAAAGAAGTTGATCGGGATGGCTATCAAACATTTGAAGGAGAAAGGGTTAAAAGCTGTTTGGCTTGGAGTTGATCCTCGAAACAAGGCAGCCGCTTTGTTTTATGAAAGGCTGGGGTTCCATACGTTCGATGGCGCGCCAGAGGCCGTGTTGGGGATCACAGTTGAGGAGTGGGAGAGTAAATGGGAGAACGGCTTGCAGCGATGATCACTCTGGAAATATTATCATGATATCAGTTCAGGTTCAAGCGCTCATGCGGGCGCTCTTCAACTTCAAACTTCCACGACACCGAGACAGCGCTTATGGCGTTCCAGAGAGAATGACGGCGGTCCCGCCTTTCTCCTGTGCTCTACTATAGATATGCGCCGACGGCTTACTTAGTTCGTCGACGTCGGTCCAAAAACAGAGATCACCCCTCGGTATCGTTTCGATCAGTTCTGGCTGGTGTTTTGGTCGAGTTCGAAATGGCGGTATGCTTATCTGCCCATCCCGAGTCGCTTGAAGTCACAACTGGACTTACTTCTGCGAAGTTTACTTGAGCATCCAGGTGATCTCTTACGCTCGTTCAATACTCGAGGATGCCCAGAAATCCTTCCAACTCTCAGAACGGCCAGGCTGGTCCTGGACAGATCTCTTCGCCACCCTCCAATAACCGCGCCCCGAGACGGCATGGGGTCGAACGGGATGACCCTACCAGCAGGGAGCGATATCGTGACGTGGCGTATCCCAGCCCCTTTCACGTTCCTGTGCCGCCTTTGCCTCCCCCTGCGCACAGAAACATCCCTCGTCCCGACAACCATCCTCTCGAATCCAGACCTGCTGTCATTGATGGCATAAATCAGGAAGCCTTTCGTCCCCAGGCAACCCCTGTCCAGAACGCTCAACATCCATCTTACAGTTCTAGTTCAACACTGAACAGCGGCTGCTCAGATGGAGACGTTGGAGCATTCGCCAAAAAAATCGGGACGAAGAATGAAGATGAACGCCTCGACGAAAAGTACGCGCTTGCTTCGCATCAGCATCCTTATGACATTCCTCCTCCGCAACCCGCGTACGACGCCAAGTCAGGCCCCCGCCCGAAGCAACCGAACAAAGTCAGCTTCACAGCACAGACAAAGTATAGAGACGAGAACCGCTTTGACGCGGAGGCGCAGGCCCCAACCAGACGGGATCACGAGGGGGGCTTGGAGGATGTCGACTTCGACGGCGAACCAAAGTACTGCGAAATGAACGACAGAGATGGCAGGGGCAAAGGGATCATTGCAAATTTGATGGAATTGTATGGGGTCACCCCGGGAATGAACGGACTGCCTTATTCTCGTTCTCGAGCTTATGAGGCGGACGAGAAGTCGGTCGGGCGTCCACCTTTCCGGCGGTCTAACTCAAATGCTTCGGATTCGGACACTTATTCTGAAGTCCTCGACCCCGACGATCCTCGTGTAACGAACATCACGAAACGTTGCCTCGATGACTACGAGGATGAAAGGCGGAATGCTCTCAGACTGATGGATTATCGTCAACGCAGGAAGGAGCAGCAGAAGATTCGTATCGAGTTCAATGTGTCTTGTAAGTTCCACTGGTTATAGCCACTCGTGGTTTGATGACAACGACGCTGCAGCTATCTTGAAACGTCACCAATTTCTACTCAGGCTCGCTCGTGCTCTGATGACATACGGTGCACCATCGCATCGTATAGAATCGCAGCTTGTAGCTGCAGCCCGTATTCTTGAGATCAACGCCGAGTTCATTCATTTGCCCAGCGTCATCATCTGTTGCTTCGGGGATAACGATACTATGACGTCCGAAACGCACTTCGTCAAGGGCACAGGTGGTCTTGCTCTCGGAAATCTCCACAAAGTTCACCTCGTTTACCGAGCCGTTCTGCATGACGAAATCAGCGCCAGAAAGGCGACACAACAACTGGAAGAGTTACTTTCTGCAGAGCCATTGTACTCAGCCTGGTTCCGATGCATCTTGAGTTTTTGCTTGTCGGCGCTCATCTGTCCATTGGCGTTCGGTGGCTCCTTCTTGGATATGTGGGTTGCTGGCAGTGGTGCTTTCGTCCTGTGCTACCTCCAGCTCAACGTCGCAACGAAGTCGACCATGTACAACAACGTGTTTGAGTGTGTTACTCCTTATTCTCTCCCCGGACCCGTGCTAAAAAGTTGTGCTAGAATCACCACCGCCATGTTTATGTCCTTCACAGCTCGCGGGTTGAGCAGTATTCGTAGTCAAATATTTTGTTATGAGGCTATTTCGTCCTCTGGCATCATCGGTATCCTTCCGGGGTTCCTCATCCGTAAGTGAATGCGTCAATAGATACCATGCCCGATTAACCTCAAAAACAGTGACTAGCTCCCTCGAACTGGCATCCAAGAACATCGTGTGCGGCAGTGTCAAGATGGTTTACGCTCTCATCTATACCCTCTTCCTGGGTTTTGGTCTGCAAATTGGTTCGGACCTGTACCTTCTCTTCGACCCTACGGCCAGACACCATCTTGCAACACTGGCAGCCAAGCTGTCTACCACCGTTACCCTGATTGGCACATTTGCATCCGACAACTCGACGGATAGTACGCCACCAGCAATTGGTACATTTAGCTTCACTAATGCCACGAACGTTTACATGGCGGACATTGTCAATGGATGTTACCGTCCATCTTCATTTGGCTGGTTTATTCAACCCTTTCCCTGGTGGACTCAATTCGTAATCGTTCCCATCTTCTCCGTGCTGTCGTCCCTCGCGAACTTACAGCCCTGGAAGACCAAGGAGCTTCTTGTCATGGTCATCATTTCCTGTGCTTCGTACGCGACCAACAAGGTCGCGAACCATTACATCTTCGATCGATCAGATATCGTTTCTGCTATAGGAGCGTTTACCGTGGGCTTACTTGGGAATATCTATTCGAGGAAGATGGGTGGCACGGCATTCACATCTATGGTCACGGGTGTCCTGTTCTTGGTCCCAGTGCGTATTTCGTCCCTCAAGATTGTTTCCGGATTGTTCCTTGACTCGGCGTTCTCCATACTTAGTCCGGCCTTTCCCAAGCGGGAGGTATCACAGCGAATGGGTCGGCGGTCGACGTTGGAACTGCGATGATTGCAGTCACAATCGGCATCACCGTTGGTTTGTTCATGAGTCAAGCCATCGTGTACATGTTCGGTTCCCGCAAGAACGCTGCAGTGTTCTCTTTCTGATCTGGTATCGGAAGCTCGGGATCGACGCCGGCGTCATAGATAGACAACTGGGCCAGGTGCCCATTGATCGATATTATAAACCGCTGGTCGGTTTGTTTGATTAATTAGTGACTAGTATAATCACATAGATCATCATGCTTGCTCTTATCCCAGAGTGACTGCGGACTAGACAACGAAGTTTTACATCTATTAGTTACCTCTACACTCGTCGCGACAATTTGGTATCTAGAACATGACAGCTGGTGCATTTTCCACATTCTCGATAGGTGTCTTGTGCCCAACAAGAGTTCTAATGTTGTTGATTCCATACCTTCAAGTAGGTTGGTTTGAGATGGCGTCAACTAATTCGACAGGCACTCACCGAATCATCGTTGGTCTTTCGAGGCCGATACCCCAACCGTGCACACGGACATCCTTTGGGAAGCCCATGGGTTCGAGCATCTCGGGGCGGAACATGCCACTGTTCCCGATTTCAACCCACTTTTGGAGCAAGGGATGGAAAGCAAAGATCTCAAGAGATGGCTACACCACATCAACACAGTCGTCAAAGCCTGGTCTCTCCAACGAGTTCATGGATACGAACCTCTGTGTATGGGTTGTACGCTGGTTTGAAACGGAGATCAGTCATACCCATTTTTTTGAAAAAGACTCGCATAAATCCTAGGGTTTAATGATCTCAAACGAACACACAAGTATAGACACCATTGCAACTTACCGATGAGGTCAGCGAGCGTCAGGTTTCTATCGGCAACGACACCCTCTACCTGATGAAATTCGGCCAAATGTGTGGCATCCATAGTCTCGTTTCGGAACACTCTGTCGATGCTGAACAGCTTTGCTGGCCGGAAGCCGTCTTCTCCCACCTGCAGCGAAACATTGGACTTCAGCTCTCTACCCTCGTCGCCTATTTCTTCGCCTCTGCATTTAGCAGCTAGTTTGTAGAGCATGGATGCTGATGATGCAGTGGTGTGAGTCCGGAGGAGTAGCTTGTGGGATTCTTCGTGGGACCAGGGTGTCCGATAGCCGATCGACCCATACCCCCCTCGTTCATGCACCTCAGCAACACGCTTGTAGTAAGCCTCAGGGGGTGGCAATGACGTCGATGGATCTATCACAATGATGAGACAAAAGCTATCAAGAGAGTGACAAATGCATACCGGAGAGGTAGAATGTATCTTGTAGTTCTCTTGCGGGATGAAGCTGGGGTACGAAGAGAGCATCAAAGCACCAGAAACCTGATTCAACGAAAGAGTTGGTTGGCATTTCTTCGAAGCTGGAACGGTTGTCAGGCAATCTAGCGGTAAGGCGAACGCGAACATATGTACCCCATCTCTAAGAATATACCACGGATCTCTTCGCGAACTTTGAGGAGTGGGTGAAGTGCACCACCTGACGTCGGGATACCGTCGGCTTCGAAGTTGTATTTCTTGAAGGAGGCCGTTTTCCATGCACCACTGTAGTCAATCAGTCCTCTCTCTTCTGAAACAAAAAGAAAGCATACGAAGTGAGCATTTCAACAGTAAGATCGGTTTCTGGTTTCGCGATGGACGTGCTGAAGTTTGGACCTTTGTGCACCGTGAACCACTGCGATTTCCTGAACGAACGGGGAGGTATGTTGCGTATCCTCACGTAGAAAAGCGAGGTTACCTTTGGACGATAAGTTTACGCTTTCGTAGCTCAGCCAGAGCCTTCTCTCCGGCTTGGAGAGTTCCAGTGGATTCTACCTCACGTAGCTCAAGCTGAGTCGAATCTATTATTTGTGCAACCTCACGAATTCAAATGGGTAAATTAGCCGGATTAATATTCTCAATACTATGCGACTCACTGCCTTGACGAATCCACTTCCCTCCTTCGCTATCCAGTTATTCTTGAAAGCACGCCCTTGACCAACCTTGGCTGCCTCATCACCCACTTTTTTCTTTAACTCCTGGGCTCCCACTGGGTTACCCTCACCCTTAGCCGGCAGAGCGGCCCATACTCTAGCTTCATGCGATCCCTCTAGGACTATCTGTGCACCCTCAGGTGTGAGGGCATGAGAGGACGTCTCGTGGGTATCGTAAGAAATCATCTGCCTGATATGTAAGCAAATCTGAGGGCAGTCGTATCGCGAGCAAACTTCGACATGCCTCGCGACTGAGGAGAGAGTTCAGAGCACCGAGAATCGTGATCTGGGTCTCATGGCTGGTAGCTGGGTCTCGTTGTCCGGGTATAACAAGCGCCCTCGTATCTTGGATCGTGCCGGATCCGTCTAGTGAATCTAGGATTAGTTTTTGGAGTGCTTCTGCCATGACTTTGTGTTTTCTGTCCAAGTCGAAGTTAATGATATCGAGTCAATCTTATCAAGGTCACGTGACATGTCTCCTCTGGTAATCATGAGTTCCTTCGCGTCGCCAGTTGCGTTCCGCCATGCTTTCTTCAATTCGGAATACATTGGGCTCAACTACCTCACCATATTCTCGTATTACGCGAGTCGGGCAACTCGACGCTGAACTACTCGATCAAGAACTGGTACACTTGTTGTACGAGCCACTGCAAAAGGCCCTGAATCTCGTCAACGTATGTCTATGTCCTCATTAATACCTATTCTTGACGGTCAGGAAGACCGCACTAAGAGCCCGATTTGATTCAGAATTGACACTCGTCATTCAACTAACGCTCTACAAGTTTTCGCTGTGGAACCTCGGAACCAGCTATGGTGCTCGATTACAGGGTTTGAAGTACGGCACTCCGAACAAACCCAGTAACCCAGTCTCTCGCACCCGTACGTCTTCATTGCTTAGGGATCGAGTTCATTAACGTCCCGAACTTCAGCTGGCGGACTGCCTCGGCGAACCCTTATTATCCATGGCGTACTTACCATCATTGTGCCCTATCTCTACAATCGTTTGCGTGCGCACGCATTGTCACGGGCTTGGCCGGATACGCCTTCAAGTGACACACGGCGCATGGCCTGGCAAATGCTCACACGACTGGAATCGACGCATTCACTTTTCGGCTTATTGAATTTCGTCGCTTTCTTATTGAACGGTCGGCAAGTCGCGGTTTGTCTAAGCTGAAGTTGGGGGTTTGACACGTTGCGTCAGGTATCGCAGCCTATCTGATCGGCTCCTTGGAATGTCTCTTGTGCCTGCTTCAAGTCAAGTCAAGCGCGAAGTCAGCTATGAGTTTATGAATCGCCAGATGGTCTGGCATGCCTTTACTGTACGTCTCCCTTTTTATTAACTATCTACTCTCATGCTTCGTTCAGGAATTCCTTCTGTTCTTGTTGCCCCTCATAAACACGAGATCGATTCAGCGTCGAGTCACCCGATTGATATCGCAACTAAGTTTGCCAGCGATGCTCTCGAACACTTCCAAGGGCGCTCCACAGAGTTACCTGCGGAAGCACGGCAAATACGAAGCACTCCCTGCCGATCAATGTGCAATTTGTGCTGAAAATGCGTCCTTCACTCTCAATCTGGGGTACGCTGCGGATACACTCTCGGCTGCGTCTGCCACGGAAGGGGCATCAGAAACGACTAGAGACGACGAGGTTCCACCTTTCCCCATCTATATCCCGTATGTCGCCTCATGCGGACATGCGTACTGCTACCATTGCATCGCTGAGCGTATGATGCGCACCGCTGACGAAGGACTGGAATCCGGCTGGGAGTGTTTGCGATGTGCGGAGAGCGTCAAAAGTGCGGACAGGTTGGAGGTGGAGGAGTCGATACCAGCGCATTCAGATACGATGAGTGACTATGAATTTAGTAGTGATCTAGATATGACCGACAGGTCTGGTAGTGCGGGTAGTTACTTGGGTTCACTCTCGGAAGAATAGAAATGTGTAGACGATCCTTTCAAGATGCTTGGTATCGATACATTGTCGATGAATTGAGCTACATGCTGGAACTACAGTCAGCTGGACCCGCCAGACCTGAGCATATCCACAAGATTCCTTGTGCCGGAGGGCCTGATCAGAGCATAATGGTATTCTTGCAATCGTCGTCCAGCCGTGACGCTGTCAGTTACCCATTCTGGTTTGACTACGTAAACCGGATTTCTTGAATTCGTTGTCAAGACTCTGTGAGTTTTGGAGCCATTGAGCTGTTGTGATGTCATAATATGTGTTGCACCACTCGGTGCCAATCTAAAACAAGGGGCATCAATGCATCAATAAGGACCGAGACAATTCCGTAACCAAGCCACAAGTTGGAGAACGTACAGTGTGGTCCCGCCTGCTTGTGCGATAATTCTTCTCATTTCGATGTCGGTTGTACCGCTGAGGTAACCGTCAATGTATACGCGAACATTGCTCAAGATACCCTTGGGAGAATGATCTCTTCGTTGAAGGGAGAGCTTCCTTGAACGGTGTTCGAAATAAGCTTTCGAGGAGACTCCGTGTGGGGTTCTGCCTTCTCCTCGCTGGTGGCCAGTGGTGGCAGAAACGACGGTGTCTAAACGCAATGAGGCAGCTGTCTGTACAGGATCACGGGGACTTGCCTGAACGCTCGTAGATGTTGGAATGCGTGATGGGATTTGAGTTGTCCGAGAGGGTGCTTAGAAGATGCTTTGTGATCGTAGAAGAGGATGGTTTATTTCCGCCCACAGAAAGAGGTGCCAAGTGTCTGTGGCAGGTGTGAGTTGGTAGAGATGAGCATGAGCTGGGGTGAGAACCAGTACTTTGACCAGCGTTGTCTGTCCTCGTCTAGTTTTGTGCGCGGAGGGTAGGGTGCGGTCTTCTTGTCTGCTGTGATTGGCTTTCGGACGCACAAGTACCTGTCCATGGTTAGGGACTCCGAGAGGAGTGACGCGAAGCATATTCAGGGGGTTGCACTTCACGTGACCGTTCATCCCACATGATTCGCCGGGTTCCGGGCCCGGCGGCGGGCTGCCCTCCGAGCCCAGATACTTGGTAGTATGTGATCCATGCTCAAGCTGCCTATTTTCCGCCCTTTATCTCCTCTCGCCCTCCTCTCGAGGAGAATGTCGGGAACGTCGTATCAGGATGCTGTTAACTCCCTCAACACTCTCCAGAGCAATGCCGCTACCCTTGCGGCCATAAGAGCTACTGGCATCCTTCTAAACGAGAACGCGATCACAGAGATGAACGAGTTCGTCACTAGGCTAGGGCTCACAGTATGCTTTACTTCCGATCGCATCTCTCTCTCTCATGCCTTCCATTCCAGCCCGACGACCTCAATAACCTGAATGTCATTCACATCACCGGTACCAAGGGCAAAGGTTCGACCAGCGCTTTCGTAGACTCAATCCTCCGACATGCAAGACCCGGGATGAAAGTTGGTATGTTTACCGCATTCTACACTACCTCTCTCCTCAGCGGAAGCAGGTCTCTATACTTCTCCACACCTTGTCGCTGTCCGTGAACGAATCAGAGTCAATGGCCGTCCCTTGTCGGAGGAAGAGTTTGCAAAATACTTTTTTCAAGTCTGGAAAAAACTTCAAGATAATCCAGTATGCTTTCTTTCTCTGAGCATTCAGACTTCAAACACCAGACCTCCGTGCAGCCAATAACTCCCGGAATTCCACTCATGCCTCCCTATTTCCGATACCTGACTCTTATGGCATTCCATGCATTCAAGGATCTTAAAGTGGACGCAACCATTCTGGAGGTCGGCATTGGTGGAGGGGGTGACAGCACAAACGTCGTCCCAGAACCAGTCGTGACTGGAATTACCGCTCTTGGAATGGACCACGTCGCAGTTCTGGGAGGTACCATCGAAGCCATTGCGGGACAGAAAGCCGGAATTTACAAACAAAACGTCCCCGCTCTCACCGTCGAGCAACACCACCCATCTACCGACTTAGAGGGCCTCCTCAGAGAAACTGCTATGAATGTCAAGGTACGTTGCAAACGTTGCCGTTTGAATTGTTTCTAAATACCCACAGGCGTCTGAATTCAGAGTCGTGAAGGACCTCTCAGCCTTGAAAGATATCAAATTGGGTGTGCCGAAATTATTTCCCCATCCCTTTGTCCCGTTAACCTTTCTATCCAGGTCTTGCGGGTAAACATCAGCTGTCGAATGCAAGTCTTGCAGTAGAGCTGGCTCATACATTTATTGCCAAAAAGGATAAGTTGTTATATCACGATCCGATACCTGAGGACTTCGTTGCTGGTCTGGAGAATACCAAGTGGCCTGGCCGCTGTCAGACAGTATTGGACCCCAACCACTCGTCGACGACTTGGTATCTTGACGGCGCACACACGGACGAAAGCCTCAAATGTTGCATCGAATGGTTTGCTAGTGTTGGCACCTCTGAGCAAGTATCCGTGATTCAATGTTTTGTTCTCAGGAATAACATGGTTTAAATGCAGTAGACCCACAGCAGATGCGCGCCGCCCACTACGTGTCCTGATCTTCAACTGCACTAACGGCCGTTCTGGCGAGATCTTCCTCGGGACTATGTTCAATGAGATCAAGACACAACTTTCAGCCTTTAAGAGCCTTGAGGAAGCTGGTCGTTTCTTCGACCAAGTTATATTCTGCAGTAATGTTACCTACACTGACGGACACTTTAAAGGCGGTAAGTAACCTGGACAGTCTGTCTCTCCGTATCTTTACCTATCCTACATAGATTTGACCTCCGTCGCATTTACTACTGCCGAGCACACTGGACCGACCACCCAAGACCAGCTTAAACAAGCTTGGTCAAACATAGTAAAAGAATTCCCCAGCGAAGCAATCCATTCTCTGCCTTCCGTTGAACATGCCATACGGCTAGTTCGAAAACATTCGGGCACGCGGCCCACGGACGTTCTCGTTACTGGTAGCTTGCATCTAGTCGGAGGTGTCATAGAGGTGGCGGGATTGTCTTCCGTTGCTCTTGGAGATCTGTGACATCCCCTCACCGACATGTCTTGCAACTCCCTAACATAGATTGACCATCATCTAGATGTATCAATAATTGGTACCTAACTCGTAGAGTATCCGCCTTCAACGGCTATATGAAGATCCGTAGCGTATACTAGCTGGATTGCACATGACTGGTGAAGCAAACAACACGGACCAAATATACCACTGGCACGTCCGTTCGTCGGGTATCGACAATGTCTTCGCGGAGGCAATAGTACATGATACGGAACAAAACGTTGTCATGCATTTGTTTCTTGGGCATGACCAGGGGCTGGTGGCCCGCTAGGTAGGAGGACTGGTTGTATAGGTAGCATGTACCTCACGTCGAGCTCCTCCAAGACATTCTTGAGGTGATGCATGAACTCGTTCCTGCGCGCCCAGCGCCCGCCCCAGTCTTGCCAATTCGAACGATCTACAACGAGCGAAATGAGTACACTGCGTAGTGCATTCACACGACGGTATACTTGCGTTCGATAGCTATAAGGAGATGAATGGCGTTTTGATACTCCATCTTGTCGATATTGACATTGCAACCTGACCATTCGCGGCTGTTTGCGACGACATAAGCCTGTATACGCTGCTTGAGCTGTTCGACGATTTCCAACGAGGTATTGTAGGATATCGTGATGGTCGTGCTCTCCCACCTGCCGACACTGAGTCTCGTGTACATCGATAGAGGTTCGATACGACGTACATGGAAGTGCTGCGGCGCATGTTGTGGACCAGTTTGGTGCTGGATAGTAGGGAATTGGGCACAATGATCTCCTGGCCGTCAACTCGTCGAAATATAGTGGAGAAGAGGCCAAACTCCTTGACGACAAGGTACTGCTCGTCGATCATCACGAGATCCCCTACGTCAAACACATGTGTGGAGAAGATGAAGATAAGCTGGCGGCGTAATTAGCAATCATCTCCAGTATTCGCAAAATCCCTTACGGATTCAAACAGTGTCTGGGCCGAGTGGCCAAAGATGAACGAAAATCCAAGAATGATGGTTGCGAGGGGTACTAGCGAGTTCAGCGTGTTATCTCGATTAAAGATGAGCAAACAAGCAAACACGATGAAAATGAGTGCGAGGGCGACAAGGACTGCATCAAGCTTAGCCACCGCTGAGCTGACATCCTATTCGTGTCGTCAACGACGAAGCGTTCTAAAATTTCGGTTCTCCTCACCTTCAGACTTGCCGTCAGTGCTTTACGTTCTCTGTAAATTCTTTGCACCGCTTCTCTCATCTCGGGTCTACTGATATCACCATTTCCATCCTTGTCGAAGATCATAAATGCCGCATGCTGGCTGGAGCGTCAGCTTGGGCCTTCGGGAGCGGAAGAAAGACACGGACAGCCTCTGAAGTGGACCGGAAATACGGATAAAAGTCTAAGGAAACAAACTTCCATTACATAAATCACAAGCGTCACAAATGTTTTACCACGCACCCTCTACGACAAGGTGGGATCTCTCAGGATTCGTAGCCTTCAAACCTTCAAACAACTTCTTCGCCAACTTCCTGGCCGAGTGGAGTCCTCCCAGTTCTCCGTCCTTGTGAAACTTGGAGTTTTTTAATGCCACTTGCCCAATGGCTCCGCCGACCTGATCAACAATGATAGACGCCATGAATCTGCGTCGGCGACGCCGCGTTTCTGCTCGACTGAGTCCGCGGTGCTTCTTCTCCGGGTGATGGTGAGCAGCAGACTCGTCCTGCTCGAGGGGAGGAGAACCGTCTCGTGAGGATGACGCCGACGGGCCGTTGGGGCCCTTCCGATGCGTCCAAGCACTTGTTAGTCCTCCAAGATCGAGCGACGCGCCTATTGAGCTGAGCGGATTTCTGGGACTTTTCTTCCCGTGGGCTGGTTTTCGAGTGGTCGCCACAGGGTGGGCATTCGAAAGTCGATCGAGGACTTTCAACCCCAGGCGATTGTCGGCCAACCGGTCAGCGAGCGCACGCTGGTGGAAGCTGATGGCAACGAATCTCAGAAAAAGCTTTTCCACGAATAGGATCACGGCGGTGGTGAAAAGAGCCTGTTTGGATCACAAGTAGACTTCTCACAGGACGGCGTGCGATAAAGAAACAAGGAAATACCTGCATGACACGGTTGATGATGACCCAGTACGACCCCGGTGGATTGTAGTAGGCTCGAATCACAGACAGGGCTATCCATGCCCATGATACGTCAAGAAGCAACTTTAGCCAAGCGGATACCGCTAATGTGAGCTTTAGGATGCCATGATCAGGAAGAGCATTGAATTGGACGACCGAGGTGATGACACACCTCTACTTGCGTCTTCAATCGCTCGACTTGACCACCGAGGAGTAGGATGACAGTAACGATAGTGTTCGGTAACAAGTCGACAATCAAATAGGTCGCACAAGATGTTGCCCATACAATAGACAACCACAAGGACCATGCGTACACTTGAAGGCGTACACCACCGCTGTTTTGATACTTGAGCTCCACGACCAAAAGCGGGGTGATGAAAAACGCGGCGCCAATGACCCCGAGCAAGAGAGTCCGGACGGGCCGAGTCAGCTTCATAAACGCGAGCCAGAGGGCCCTGCCTCTACGAGCATGCTTGCTTTGATGGGTCTCTTCTTCCGGGTCTGAAGGCTCTTTGTCCCAGTCGAACTCGTCAGACGTGTTCGTGGATGTGTCTGAATCGACATGTTGTACGTGCACGTCGCAGTCGCTCCCCTTCTCGGAGCCGTTCCGACTCTGTCCTGGAGTGGCATCCACACCACTGTCTTCTGGCTCCGAAATGCTTGAAAGGTGAGTATCGCAGGTGTTAGCGGGCTGTCGTTTGGATGTCATGGGTAGAGCGTAAGGACAGGTGGAGGTAGAATATTTGCTCCCAGCTCTTGGCAACACTCGGTGTATTTGACCATTTATATACGATATTCACTACGCCCGTTACCCAGAATGGTGGTGGTAATGTGATACAGACGGGGTTGAAGTGGGTAGCAGAAGAGCTTCACCTTGATACCAATAATGAAGCCAGCGTAGTATGAAGACACCCCCCGTTGCTAGGTCAGAGTGCCGAAAGCACGTGCAGGTATCACTGCAGGAGACGTCGCCTCACGGTCCTGGAGTTGCTGCCCAGAGGAGGCGGCGAGGCACGCCGCTTATGCTGTGATGAGGACATGAGATGCTCCACCTCACAACCGAGTAAGATAAATATAAACACCAAATGCACTCACACGGTCACTTGAAACAGAATCTTGGGCAAACAATGAAGCACAAGAGGATTGCTCACGGCCGTCGACCGCAGTTGTTATTCCCCCGCGCAGAGAGCTTGCTCCGAAGGGCTGGGTAGAAGGTGGACCTTCCGCAGACTTGGTTACGTCGAGCAACGCTGGACGCTTTGGATGGTGTGTATTTCGACATGCTAGCGCGCTCTGACCGAATTGCTGGGTTGACTGGGGGTCTGCCTGGCCGTTGCTAGGTCCGAGGATGTCCCTGGCTCTGCCCAAGATGCCGTCACGGGTCTCTGGGAGGGACCTGACGGTGGGAAGGACTTGCTGGCGTTTGGACTTTTTGACTGGGACGACGGAATCCATCAGGGTGGTCTCGTTGGGTGAGGATGCGGTGTTCTGCGAAGGGGACGAGATGGCGATTTCCTTTTGGATGAGAATCCTGATTGTATCGTTGGTCAATGCATTTTTCTTTGCACATTGGTTGATGTGTGTGCGCTTCTGCTTGGCTGTTTTCCTGCTGGTCCAGCCTAGTCCGCAACCGATGCATTTGGATAGCTGGGTGAGCTGCGAGTCGGGCAAGTGGTCGGGCGGGTCTTTCGTGGGTGGAGCTGTGGGTCGCGATGGACCCGGGTCGGGCGTGCGCGAGGCCGAGTGGGTGGTTTCATGGGCAAAGCGGGACAGCTCTAGCACGGCTTGTACACGTGATGAGACGCTCGGAGAGGGTGTGTCGAAGATGACTCACTGTCGTCATCGCGTCTTGCGCGTCTACGTTCTCGCTCCGGCTCAGAGTCTTCGACGACGTCATGCATGAGGAGACGCGTTATTTGCGTTTGTTTGTGCTTAATGAGCCTCCTCTCGACGCGTCTCACGCTGTTGTCCCCTTGCGTCACGATCGATGATGCACCCGCCACCAACGTCCGCGACGCCCACCGTCAACGGCGACGAGCTCTTGCACGTCGTCACCCTCGCCGCCTCCCAGATCCCAGAACAGCTCAGAGCCTCCTCTGACCGCCTCAGGGTCCTCCTCGAGACCCACGCCGGCACCTACAACGCCCTCCACCGCATTGCCGCAGATCCCTCTCAACCCCTGCAGGTCAGACAGCAGAGCATCATTCAGTTCAAGAACGCAGCGCTCTCTCACTGGAGATCCCGAAAGTCAGTCCTTGTCCCTCCGCCACTTGCACTCCTTTGATCACTCTTTCAGGTTAATGAGCGAAGACGACCGCATACAAATCCGTCATCGTTCCTTCGCCTTCTTGTCCGAGGCAGATGACACTGTCCGTCCATCTTGAATCACTCCCGTGTCCAGCTAATCTCCTCGTAACAGATTGCCGAATGTAATGAAGTCATTGTCGCTAAAATCGCTCGGTTGGACTACCCTCACAATTGGTGCGTCCCGGCATGCCGTTTAGCTGTCTGCCGTTCACCGTATCGATGTATTAGGCCATCTCTCTTCACACAACTTATGCCTGTCGTCGAGAACGGCTTGCTTTCCTTGGCCAACTTCCCGAATGCAACAATTCACTCAACACTTTCCTTGAGACGTAGTTTGAAAGTCCTCCACTCCGTCATCAAAGAGTTTTCCGGTATGAAAATTCTCGCGGGCGTCAAGACAATGTTTCAGGCATGACGTTCGCCTTCCTACAACCACAATCCTTACTCATCTTCATCCCCAGGTCACGCACCAGCTACGGAACATCATCCTCCAATACTACTCCCAGCTCTCTCCCACAATACTGAGTATAAATGGCTTGTTGGGTCAAGAGCGTACCGTCATTTCTATCACAGTAGCTCATCTTGTCTACAAATGTCTCGTGATGATGGCATTGTGGTCATGGCCTCGCATCATCAGGGACGTGAAAGGCGAGTTCGCAGAACTTAAAGAATGGGTAAGTATCGTGTCAATGCTCAGCCACATTCATTGACCTTTGCTGTCGTAGTTCCTTCAATTATTTCAGAGTTCAACCGTCCAGTTTAGAGCTCTTTCAGAACTACGTATCAGCCTTGTTCTCGCCGCACGCACCACGTCGGCCTCTGATCCAATCACGACCCTCTCCACCGATCGATTAACACGCCACATTCGTGTTTTCGGCAAATTCTTCAGAAGATTGCAGCAACTTGACGGTGAAAAGTTTGTCGAACTCCCAGCGTGTAACGACATGGTTTTGTACTACTGGTCCAAGGTTGTAGAAGCTACCGACCATCGTTCGGGAGACATGATTCAAGGTACGAGAAAGTTTTCGGAAAGAGTTCATAGATTCCAGCCCATGTTTCTTCGGCATCAGATTCATCTGCTGCCGTCTACCCAGTCCGATTTCTTGTCCAGGCAATGGTCCTTTTTAAAGAAAACCTCGCCAGATGGACCCCTTTCCGAAAAGGCGGGCCGGTCACTGAGACTAGTACGGACAATCCCTGAGACGAGCCATTCTTCACTGACATTTCTGTAGCGTTGTCACAGCAGTTTGTCGAAGATTCAGTCCGGTTGCTTGTCACACGTTTCATTCCTCTCAATCCATCCGATCTCGAGGGCTGGATGGCTGATCCTGAAGAATGGGTTAACGAAGAAGACAAAGAAAATGAACTATGGGAATATGAGCTTCGCGTACGTTCTCGCGTTCCGTGATCTCCATATATGTCTAAATGGTGTAGCCCTGTGGGGAACGCGTCCTCATGACGCTCGCGGCACAATATCAGGACTACGTTGTCCCATTGATGGAATCCACGTTCAAAGCCATGATTGGTGAACCTTCCAGCTTCATGTTGTTTCTGTGTAGCATCCGCTCATCCTCCTGGCATAGAACAATCAACCACGGATTTAGCGAGCGTTGTTCAAAAAGAAGCGCTGTATTGTGCGATAGGAAGATGCGCTGCTAGACTTCATGATGTCATCCCGTTCAACGAATGGATGCGTCACAAACTTATCGTTGAAGCACAAGAGACAAATCCAAAGTGAGATCTAAGGGATCCATTTCGTAGCATCTGACAACGATTCAGCTTTCCAATTATCAAGCGTCGCATTGCATGGTTGATTGGCAAGTGGGTCAGTGATATGCGTACACCTGCGCCAGATCCTGTTGTTTGGGAAATTCTCGTCCACCTGTTACAAGACAGGAGCTCCGGATCAGATGCTGTTGTTCGGCTCACTGCTGCCAATGCAGTACGCGAATGTGTGGATGTAAGCAAACCTACAATTGCTTAATGACCAAAGAACTGAGACCTACTAGACAGTCAATTTTGACGCAGCCATCTTTGCTCCTTTCTTACCTGCTACTGTCACGGAGTTGACGAAGCTTATGAGCGAAGCAGACACAACGGAAATGAAACAACGACTCGCAAGGAGCCTGAATGTGGTTGTTGAATGTGCCGACCAACAGATCGTCCCGTATATACAGATGATTGCAGAACAGATCCCCACTTTATGTGTGTACACTTTGCTAGTTGGTGACTTGTCGTTGACTATATGCTGCCAGGGACTGCCGCTGGGGAAGAGTGGTTGTTCAAGGCCCAGCTCCTCGTGGTTGTGAAAAGTTTGATCAGGGTACGTTCGCCGTTGCGTGATCCACCGTTGTTCACTGAAGGCACCGTAGTCGTCCAAAGAATATTCCGCCTCTCTCGCGCCGCTTGTAATCCCCTTAGTCCAGGAAAGTTTGGCACCTGGGGTGAGTCTTGTTGCTGATCACTCTTCAACCGCTCAACTCCACGTGAAGGTGGCCATCAACCTGGACGAGGATGGTATCAACCTCTGGCTTGCTGCACTTCGAAACTCTACGGCCCTCCAGAGTACTTCCACTTCGAATCTCCTCCAACTATTTCCTCTTGCTATGGCATTACTCGCAGGAAATTTGGATCTGTTAGGGAAGATCACATTTATTGTTGAATCCTATTTCTTCGTGGATGCGCTCCTTGTTCTGCAGGTATGTTGGTGGAATATCCTTGTTTCTTGTCACCGACAACCCCTTCAGAACTTTTCGTTGGACCTCATGAATGCAGTCGTGAGTGTCATGCGTGGCCGAGCCCTCCAGACGAACCAGAGAGGCGTTTTAAACTGCGTGAACTTTATGATGCAACTAGCTCCTTCGTCGCTGTGGGGGGAACCAGTACACAGATCCGGCTTCTTCAATCATATCGTAAAAATTCTCGAAGACGATGAAGTAGGGATTCGTTTTTGTGCTCAGTCGTGTAGTATTCAGCCATGCCACAGAGCTCCTCCACCATGCTGACAGAGTGTGTCTTTGTCCTTGCCCGCATTGCGCTGTCAGATCGCGAGATGTTTATTCGTCTCGTGTCTGCCGCGGCCCAAGTTGAAAATGTACACGAAGAAAAGGTCTGGGAAGCTATCTTGGATCAGTTTTGGAGACAGGTATCGCGTTCCGTTTCTCTTGTTGCACTCCAGATCTTATTTTTCTACCTGATAGTTTGACCATATGTCGGAGCCGCGGCACCGCAAACTTCTTGCTCTCGGGATCGCGTCTCTCGTCTCAACTGGTCGCCCCGAGGTACTCGGGCGCGTACCAAACGAGATCTTCAATCTTTGGACCGACGTTCTCTACGAAGTGAGGGAAAGTCGCAACCATACCGAAGATGGCGAAGACGGGTCAGTTCTTCACAAAAGGTCATTGGTCCCGGCTGATTAGATGTATCTATTAGCGGCCTCAATCTCTTCTGGGATGTAGACAGTGTCCCAGCAACGTATTACGCAGAATCTGAAGGGACTCTGGAGTACGACCGTCGCAGATCGGTAAATCAAATTTGTGTGCTACACATTGACATCGCTCAGTGATTGGAAGCGG
>JBBPQQ010000075.1:0-24500 GCA_038092595.1 Boletus subdepauperatus
TCTCCTTGCAATCCTCTTGTTTTACTATCCTTTATGTGACTCTATGTGCCTCATTCTCTTTGTCAGGTATGTTTTATTGCTCATTCATTTAACTTGGTGGGCATGCCAAAACCAGGTGTTTAGCATTCAGGTGTTGTGTTAGTCCCAACTTGTTTTTGAGCCAGCACCAACACTTTGGGCGCAGATGTGTCAACAAGTCCACTGATTGATATTGCATAGCCAAATAGACTGTGTTAACAAAGTTCACTCAAATTGTTTGTTTGCAAGACAAAGTTCATTTATATATATTGGGATGAGCCTAACAAAGTTATTTTCAATCATCACCTTGTCTATTTTACAGTCAGCAGAACAGCAACCCACATGTCTTTCAATATAACCCAGCTGGCTGCACCTCTGTCATATCCTGAACTCTACCTGAATCCCTGAGTCATCTCTGAGTACTCCTGAGTACTCTCAAGTATTCCCAAGTTTCCTGAGTTAAACCCAACCCAGTCCACTTACCTCCTTATATCCAAACACTATATATTCCCCTAAATCTAGCTCCGAGTCTCCTCCGAGATTTTGGAATTCCGGCCCTGTATTACTCCCTCTACACTCTGTACACTCAGAACTAACATACATACATCCAAGTTTCCAAGCTTCTGAGTACATATTCCCTTTTGTCTTCTCTGCATTCTTGTACCGATATTAACCCCTTTCGGATCTTTGGATCATAGGTTCCTCTGAGGCAGTGTTCCCGCCACTTGGCACTCTCGTAGCTCCAGAACACTGCCCTGAAATCTTGTTCCCCTTGTATTTCTGCAGTTTTCCCTTTCATATAAATACCCTTTGTTTACCCTCCTGTACTTTAGTTTGAATATTGACTTAGACCCACTCCTGTTGACTATAGACAAACTCCTTGTCTCCTCATCATGTCTGACATCCTCTTGCCTGTTTGGGACGAATCCCTCTCATCCCCAATGCCTTGAGTTTGTTTCCTCCTCATTGTTCACTGTCTTGAACACCATTGACTTCTTTCTAGGCAACAAGCAAAGAACACTAACTAGAATGCTCTCCAAACAACTGCTTTTGCCTCCATGGATAGAACACTAGAAGCTAGGGAAATATAATCTCCTAGGTGAAACAGTCCCAGTAACACTAGGATTGAGTTAGTGAGTAACTTAGTGTACCAGTAACGTGGGTTGTTTGCCGATCCTCAACAAGCATTGGAAAGATCAGAATTGAAGATGCTTCAGACTATGCGTCTGGTGCAATTGAGTTCAATTGGGCAGAAAGTGTAGGATAAAAATATCCTAGAGATTAGTCAGCAGCTTTGTGGAGGCTACTCCGACAATATGCTGCTATGGTGAGTTGCTGGGTTGTTCACACAAGTCTCTTAGTTCACACAAATTGGTTTCCTAACTCAATTGTATTGCAAACGTAAGGAGGTGTGGTTTCAAGCATAGTGACTGAGCTACCTCTTATCCCCTAGGGTGGATAGTCAGTTGGAGAAGCAAGGGTTGCAATAGAACTGATGGGGATATGTTGCTGGGGATCTGTTCTTTTGTTGCCCAATATAGGGTTTTCTCCCAAAAGGGTTCTCCTATTTCACTCACCCTAACTTTGGGTATGAGTCTTTATTCCTAACAACTATCTGGTAGTGCTAATGCTACAGAAATTGCCTACTCTAGGTCCTCTGTTGGGTACCTGTTAGGGGAAGTCCTGATATGGAATGAGGTAGTTAGAATCCTGGGGTTTATTGCCTTTTCAGTTTCCTCTCTGTAACTGCCTTACTTATGCGGGGCTTAAAACACTCTCCTTATATACATAATTTACAGTGCCAGTGCCAGCCAATCAAGAGCCTGGACTGCTTATTAATGCCAAGAGATTGCTGACCAATTCGAGTCATGTGACTCAAAATGACTCATACTGACTCATGCTGTGCAAGGCTGTACTGTGCCTGGTCAATCTCTCTCTAACACTTAGCTATGTACTTAGTAATGAAGAGGATATGAAATGAATCATTCTGCTATGTAGCAGAAGGGTGGTATAAGAGGTCGAGTTGGAGTAAATACTGTATATAATTTCTCCATGACCTATGGTCAGAAATTGGAAGTAAAAATAGACATAGGTAGCTGATACTATTTGTCATCTGACCTTAGATTGGCTAAGCAGTCGGACCGTGGGAAAGGTGTCAAATATGGAAACTCGGGTCCAATGTATGTATGTAGTAAGTAGTACTAGTAAGTTAAATGGGGAGAAATATATTTGTAACTCCTCTATCCTTTGATGGAATGGTATGAAACTTTGGGAGTAGGTAGACTATACTAATAGTCATCTATCCCTTTTGTGTTGAGGGATTCCACTCGTAAGACAAAGGTGGAAGTTCACTCATTTGGGTATAATGTCTGACTTTGCATGGAACTGGTTCCATGCAGGTCACCATCCGAGCTATCCCCTTGCTCTGATGCTCTGACCTGACCTCTTCCAACCTCTGGGACCTGAACTGCAACAAGGGCACAGCACATAAGCTAAGGCCAAGTCCCACATCCAAGCGAACTTTAAGTTTTTGGAGTTTCAGTCAGGAGTCCAACCTGTGTCTTGACAACCTCCAACTTGTAGAATGTGCCCATTGTAAGGAACCATAGTTCCTTAGGTCTATATCAGGCAATATCCTACATTCCCAACTCTATACACCCCAATCTGGATATATTAGCCCCTATCCAGCATCACCCAATCAACCTGAGCTCATCTGGATGTGCAGCACCCACCCAAATTCACTGTAGCCAGTTTGTTTTGCATCCAGAAGTGACTGCTTTAGCGGTTTTAGGTTTTATTAGTATTTAGTCACATATGTATCTGGGACCTGTAGTACCTTTGGGTATACTTTTTTGATACTTTTGTAGTTTGAACAAGTTCAGGGCATTCCTGAGAACTATAAAACCTTTTATTGCATTTTGTAATACATCTTTTGCCTGTGTGCATTGATCACCCACCTGTTTTTTCATTCACATTATCCTTTCTTGTTTCCAGCCTTCATCCTTGGTTATGAACACTTCCACTTGCCTTGTCATTGTCCAGATTCACTCAGAATCCATCCACCTCTACTAGAACACACCTAGTATCATTTCCACTCACTCAGAACTTTCACCCTTACTCTTCCAGCCCATCTTCATCACCTGAAATATTCCTGGACCATTCCCAGATCAGCTAGTCAGTGTTTTTCACCCCCACCAACCTCTATTGAGTCTCTCAGGTTGAGTCAATACTCACACCCACACTTTTTATCTTTCTTTATACCATCAAATGCCACTAGCACATTGGTCTGTCCAATCTTCCTATTAAAAAAAGGATGTCAGTGTCAAGACTGGTTTCACTCTAAGGATAAACTCTGAGAACTGGAGTTACTTAGCAACATTTGGGACTCAGCTTCACCATATGTGGTGTGCCCTTGTCTCAGTAGTCCTGGGTGTCCCAAAGATACTCAGCTTAGCTGTAAGGCTAACCAGCAAGTGATCAAGACAAGGGGATTGTTGAGAGGGGGAATAGAGGGATGGAGGGAATTTTAGTTGATTAATTGTCTAAGGTCTACTAGGCACTTGGGTACACTTTATATACTGTGAAGGATACCAAAGGAATCTATAAGAGTCAAACTGGAGGCTATCCTGGATCTCAGCTTGGTGGTGGGACTGCCCTGAGCTGTGGTGGTGTCTTGGAACACAAGTAATGATGGAACTAGTTCATATGAGGATAAGTAAGGTATGGGAATGGAAGGGGATGTTAAATATGTTAGATACTCAAAGGTGACATAACGAAGTTAGGGTTGACTAGACCGAGTCAGAGTATTTGGGAGACTTGGTAATGCTCAGAGGAGCTTGGTAATGCTTGGTAGAGCTTGGAATATGTAAGTGAAGTTTGGGGTATGACAGTCAGCTAAGAAGCAGGCTGACAAGAAAGTTCTTTCCAACCAACAAGCTGCAAAAACTGTCAAGACAAAGAAGGCCATTGAACAAATGGATATGCTCAAGCAAAATATAGAGACTGACCAAGCCACTGCTATTGCTTCAGTAAAACCTGTGCACCCACATTTCAAACTTGTTAGAAAAGGGGGAATATTAAGCATTGGGATGAGCAACCCTGTGCCAGCAAAATGTAAGGCTCATTTAATTATAAACAAACAGGCATAACTGAACTTACCAATTGACCAGCCTCATAGCCAGGTGAAAACATGGAAATAGTTGCTATATAAGATGGCCTGCCATCATTAAAAAAAAAGTGTGTCATGTGCCTCATATCACTCACTGGTGGCAGAAAATAACAAACAAAATAGCTGGACAGGTCAATGACCAAACTGAACATAGCAGCAGTACTGGGAGTGTTACTGTAGGCAGGAAGTCAAGCTTATGTGAGGCCATTGGCACTACTTGCCAATAAACTCAGCAGAAGGTGGAAACCTTACCATGTGCTGCAAACTATGAGAAACCTACCATTAGATGTGTCTCATGTTCACTCTCATATACATGATGCTGTTGTTGATGTATGCAACATTGTTTTTTTCTCAATATTGAATGGTCTAGTTTGACCAAGAATGTACTAGCTGGTAGGGTCAAAAGCTAGTGGCATTGATTGACAAATCTGCATGGAATGTGAGTTTAGTCCTGAACAGAAAGTCCAGTAGTGTTTATGAGCATGTCCAAGACTTTGGTACTTCCTAACAACATAGCAGGCCCTTTGCCAACTGAGGGCATCTCTTCAGTCAGACTGAAGGTACAACATCCAACAACTCTCTGGATAAAATAGATGTTTCCACATCTGATGATACAGATGATTTGGTGGGTGGCTTTAGTAACAAAGACCTGAACAACAAGATGGAATTTGCTCAAAATAAAACAATTGGTGTGTATGTTGTCCTCCAGAGAAGTTCACACTATTCATACAATGCTTGACATAGAACACCATTCCATCACTAAGAACTCCAAAATAAATCCTGAAATCCAGGTGCCACTATGAGATGACTCATTTTCCAAACTTTTTCTTGAAGCCCAGATTCCACCATAGGCTAATACTACTAAGCTTGACCCCCAAAGCCAGCCATCAGCAAAAGTCATATTTGACCAAGCTGCCAATAACACCTATTCAAACCTAAGTGGACAGCCAGAGCTAGGCTGATTCAAGAGGAATCCATGGCAGGACAATGGAAAATCCAAGACACTCCCTACTCTTTGCCTTTGGACTGGGGCACAGTTGAATGTATGGACCACCTGTCATACATATTCCAGAATTCAACCACCAATCCTGACCTCAGACTATTTCAGACCACTTAGACCATTTGGTTCATCCTTGGTTCCATCTTGGACTACTTGGACCATTTGGTTTGCCCTCAGTCCCACCTTGGATCACTCAGGCCACTTGGCTGCCTGAACTTAGTACTGTATATTCCTATATGGACTACTCCTTTTAGACTTGATCATCTCATCACTCTTGTCATTTACTTATGTACCTCCACTTGTATTAGGCTTGCCCTTAGAATCCAGTGCATACACCACTTGGACCTTTGGGTACTACCACCCATTCATTCACCTCCAGATCTTGTACCTCACTGCAGCTTGGACTATTCTCATCCCCAAGTGTGCTGCTTTTAGCCTTCAGGCATTGCCTTGTACTTTGCTATATAAATCATACATTGCAGCCTTAGTTCTCTAGTTCTAATATCATCATAATTATCATTATATTACTGTCCTGTTGACATTGTCATCTCACTAACTTTGTACCCCCTATGTCCCCAATCCTACTTGTCCCTTCAACACCCACACCCAACCCTCATGTCCTTCCTCTTAAGTTGATCTCAGACTTAGAACCCCAAACTGAACTTATACTTACCATTGTCCCCTAGTCATAGATCACTGCTCATCAACCCAACCCAATCCCAAGTCCACCCAACTATGTACAACTCATCCCCAAGCATGTTGAGTACCAATACCCATCCTATTACCCCTGAACCCTCTAAGTTCCCCTGCCAGTGGACTTACTCAGTGTTACTATGCTGGCACATTGGTCTTTCACACCCCTCTGATAGGTCCCAAATGATGCAGTAAATTTGGGACACCAAGACTTGAAACTCAGGCACAGCACACAAGCTGAAGCTGAAGTCCTGCTGTGACCAAGTCCACCTCTGAAGTTTCAGAGTTGGCAGCTTAGAGTTATTCCCACTTTAGCTGGGAAGTATGCTGTTTGACACCACCCCAAAAGATAAAATAACCAGTATCCTGATATTGGTCATATCCATTGTATTTCCCCAATTAAATTTTTATGCTTGTATGCTCAACTCAATGCACAAGTGTGTTATAGCATATGTCCCTTGTACATATTTATATTGTTACTAACACACTTTGACAGCCATATCAACACCTCTGTAACTGGAGGCATGGTGTCAGCTTGGCAGTGCTGGCACTATGCACTAACTTTTTTCATATGGGTCATCACAAGAAACCATTACAGATGAAGTTAATGAACTTCTTGTAAATAATAGCTATATCTGTCATATCCATGCCTGATCCTCCGATCCGGTCCGCACTCGTTCCCGACCCAACCCCGATCTATACCGAGTATCTCCATCAGACTTTGCCTTGGACCTATACCGCTCTCCATATCAGACATCCGTCCTCACTGCCTCCTTCCTATGCTTTATCTCCTTTCAGTTAGTTCACTCTCCATTGTATACCTACGACCCTTCATCATTACTATGTTATCCCACATGTCTCCCTTCACCACCATTCCTCCTCCATATGCCTTCTCCATTCTCCGTCCTTTACCCACATGTACTTTGTACCTTTACATATGCTCCTCCATACTTACATCCGATCCCTGATCCAAACGTCATAGTATATAAGTCCTCTGTACTCCGCCTTTGTACCTCAGTTCATATATCAACTAAGTCTCCCATCCTCTTACTCGAAGTCCCCCTTCGTGTCTCCGCTCACCTCCGTACCTCTGCACCTCCGTCCCTCTGAAATCAAGGACAACGACCTCGGCAAGGGCGTGACACACAAGTCTACACCAAGTCCTTACTAAGTCCCCCACTCTCGTATCTCCGTCAGACCTCCGGACCACCTCTGTGACTAACCTCCATCTCCCCACCGCTTCCTCCATCAGACTTGAGCCCGGAGGACCCGGACTTGACAATAAAGAGAGCTGCCTAAAGAAAAAGCTGTCTGTGGTTACAATACAAGAGATAACAAAAGGAATTGGTATTCCTTCTGGTAGTAAGAGGAAATGGTGTGGGATGTTACAAGAGAAAGAAATGAGGTAGCATAGAATTGATGACAAGAAAACAGTGAACCCATTCAAGATGAAACATACCAAGGAATGTATGGACTCAACAAGAGAAGGAAAAGAAGAGGACACAATGATATAAGAGAAAAACTGTAACAATATGCAACAGGATGCTGGTAGTGAGACTGTGTTGAAGAATAATACTGGGAATAAATACACTCATATTTGTAAGCCATCCCATTATCTTTTAGAGTGTGCTAATATATTTTATATAGGACCAATCTTATTATTCCCACTGGTACTGCTGCTCACCAATATTCCAAATCCCTACTGCTCCCCTCATTATCATTCAATCCCTCCTGTTTAACCCACCACCGCCATTCCATGATACCCTAAGTCCTACAGTTTTTTTGTCATCATTTGATCTCTCCATTAATTTTCCCCACCATTGCATACTGCTGCTCACCAATATTCCAAATTCCTACTGTTTCTTTCATTATTATTCAATCTCTTTTGTTTAACCCACCACTGCCATTCCATGATATCCCAAGTCCTACTGTTTTTTTGTCATCATTTGATCTCTCCATTCATTTTCCCTGCCATTGCATACTGCCAGCTTCACTTGGTCATCCTTTGGATTTGATTTTTCCCCCATTGATATATGCTTTAATTATTACATTTCCTTTCATAATATGGTAGGCCATTTACATCCCTGCTTATTATTATTTTTCCTGTCACTCTATGTGCTGGTGTTTTCCCCCTTCCATCCCCACCTTATTTTAATATTCCTTGCTGCTATTCTACAGTGTGTAATCAAAAGTTCTAAAGTAGTACAAGTGCTAAAGTGTGCTAGCTAAATGTATATAAAAGCAGTTGCAAAGCACTTTAAAAGATGAAGGATCTGCTTTGAAAGTAATCAGCTACTTTGTGTGTGCAGCTATGAAATTGCACTTAAGGTTCTTGTAAAGTGTCATAAAGCTATATGAGAATTTGCTGATGTTTGGATCCAAACAAACTGAAAATCACAACAGATAACTGAAGCTATCATTTATTTCCATTAGATTTTCTTTCATATCTCCCACCTTCCACACCCTTGGTATGCAACACATGCACCACAAAGTATTAACCATTATGATGGGGAGGAAATACCTACTTTAAAATGCAGCTATTGATGTTCAGAAAACAATGTGTAAGTGGTTCACTGCTTGTGAGGCAGGAACATGGTTGCAAGTCAAGTTCAAAAAGGGAACAGAGATAAGCCAAAAAAGGTAAGGTAGATACAGTAAGAGATGAAATTGGACTCAGATTGGTTTCAAGCATTGTCACTACTCATCACAGCACATAATCTTTCATTTGAACTGAATCAATGGGAAAATGTTTTCTCATTCTTCGAGACCACACAGTGATGATTATATACAATACAAGACAAAGAGAAAGTTGAGTAGCTCAACATGGGGTATGGTGTCAGTAGAGTAGACTACAAAGAAGACTAAATATGAAAATGAAATGAAAAGTTAGATAGACAAAACAAAAAAGTGACAAAGTGAAAAGGTGAAGAGGTGAAATGGTATCAATTGGGTCCATGAAGGCAGTAGTGAGTGCATGCAGCATGTTCCTTATGGATAGTTGCAGACCTCTCACAGACTATTAGCATTTACATGAACTGCCAGTGAGTGAGAACAAAGATGCAGTGCACTGCTGACACACATACAAGCCAGGAAGTGTTTACATACATAAAGTATATGTATGTGAACAACAAAAAGGGCTTCAATAAGGCCCAGGAGAAACCTTGCCAAGCAAGGTAATTAAAATGAATAATTGTGTTAAAAGGACAACCAGAGAAAGCAATGTACAACTCAGACCATTTGGACAGGCTAGTGGATGCCAGTGGGACACAAGTTATGCCAGACAATGAGGGACAAAAGGGGGTGATATAAGGGTAAATTGGATGATCAAATGGGTTAAGGCAAAAATGAGAGAGAGCAATGTTTTCCTCAGACCATTTGGATAGACCATTGTAACAAAAGCCAGTAGTATGTATAACATAACATGAGCAGCAACACAAGTAGAGTATTGAATAGGAGGAAGATAGCAAAAGGAGGTGAAATAGGAGGACATATGCATAAGCAAGCTGTCATATCCATGCCCATTCCTCTGGTCCACTCTCAACTCACCCTTAGGGCTTGACCTTGGACTTGTGCTTCTCTCTGTATCAGACCTCCATTATTTACTGCCTTCATTTTATTTAGACTTTATCCCCTTTTATACCTATGACCCTTTATTCCTCCTATGTTATGTCCTCAGCCACAATTCCTCCTCCATATGCTTCCTCCATTCCCTGTTCCTCCTCTTCATACCTTTACATGCACTCCTCCATTTCCAATCCAACCCTCATAGTATATAAGCCTCCTGTATTCCATCCTAGTACCTCAGTTTGTATATTGACTAAATCCTCCCTCCTTCTCTCAAAGTCTCCACTTGTGCTCTCTCTCTCCTTCTGCAACCTTCATATCCTTGACCTCCACTTCTCCTTGTCTCCCTTCATCTCCATCCCTCTGAAATTGAGGACAATAAGCTCAGCAAGGGCATGACATACAAGTTTTTGCCAAAGTCCTCACTGAGCCCCTCTTTCTGTTATCCTCTGTCAGGCCTCCGGTCCACCTCAGTACTCATCTCCTCTCTCCATTCCATGATCCTCTGTCAGACTTGGGCTTGGAGGACCTAGATTTGACACAAGCACCATGTTGCATCACTCCAGAGTAAAGCTTAACATAAGGAGTAACCAGTCCAACATTCAATCTGGTGACATATATTTTTGAACCCGAGACCTGGACCATTTGGGTCCAGGAATGCATATGCATATATCACTCATTACCCTCCAGGTTTACCATTTATTGAGCAGGATTTCTGAACTTAAATAAATTTATCAAATTCCTCCTACTAGGTCTTCAAAAAGGGCTTTATTGAATGCCAGTAGCATGGCATACTCATTCTGTGATACAAACTTGTGAGTAAATGAGCAGTGAAGACACTGATACAAAAATAAAACTAGAGACTAGTTTAAATTAAAGGACAACAAATGAGAACCATCCAAAAGGAACATGACAATAAGAAATATCAATACAATCACAGATGGACATACCTCAATGACACCAGGATACACCTCTGCTAACTGAACAGCTGTCTCTTTCAACTGTTTCTTCAAAAAACACAGACTGTCCTTTGAAACAGTGTTATCTCTTCTCCAACTCTCAGTATCCAGGCATCCAACCCAGCACCGTCCAATGGCATCGACAATTGTTGTGGACCACCCTCCTATTCGGGGGGCACAGGTGTGGAAGAGGACAGACAAGCTGGATAATGAGGCAACATGAAGTGTAACACCTGCTGTGGATGATTCTGAGCCATAATGTATTCCTTCTGCATCGTGTGGAGAGGTTTCCTCATTGTCATCAGGACACCTTGCTTCAGTGGCAACAACAGGAAGAGGCAGGGCAAGCCACTCGACTAAGACAGGGATAATACCCTTTAGGAAACGGACACCCCCGATCCCAAGCGCCGACAAAACAGACGGTAAACTTTGAGCCGCTGCAACGAGGGTTGGGCTGAAAGATTGCTTTTGTAGCGCCGACGCTTGCAAGGGAGCTTCTGGGACACGAACGAGATCGATGTCCACGTGCTCCGGATCGGCGAAGGGATCAGGATCAGGGGCTGAGGACGAAACGGGAGGGAGAAAGGTAGGCGTGTACATTATAACTGTGCCGAGCAGTGAGGAAGAGAGAAGAGTTGAAAGTCGGGAAAAGCGGGTGGATAGCGACTTAGACTGCGATGATGACAGGGTGTGAGAGGAGGGGGTGGTGAGGTCAATGAGCTGAAGGGTGGTCGCAACGGCTAAACGTATGAAGTCTGGCGTTGACTGGTCTCCGAGGTGCGACAAGGAATTTGTGAGAGACTGAACCAGATTTCAGCAATGCGAAGACACATGTGAGAACATCAAAATGCTACACACATTGAATATCAGCGTATCTACACCGGTTCGAAGGAGTAGATGCGGAGGCACGCGAGTTAGCATATCAGAAACCAGACGGACGCCAAAGAGCTTGTAGTGTACTTGGTAATCATCTAGGAAAGACATGACTGGGGGTAGGAAAAGTGGCCATGCGATTTCGTATCCCGAGGACTAGTTAATGACGAAGGAGGGTGATCAGTAAGAACCAAGTACACCGGACAGACAGACCAGACCTCTGTGTTTAGGAGACACCAACGGATGACCTCATCTAGACCCGGATGTTTTTTCCATGGTTGTTCGACATACGTATCCTGTACGTCTGCTGGACGAGGCAGGATCCGTGCTGTGGATGTGTGAAGGCGCGGATGGGGGGTTGGAGCGAAGAGAGGTTTAACAACCAGGGTCAGAATGTGGGTGATGAGTTGGTCTGAAGCAGGGATTCTGGCAAGGCGAACTGTAGCGAAAGTCAGTGAGGACGTGTCGCGAAAGACCGAACGGGGTACCAGATGCGAGTGAGCGCGTCGCCGGAGAGGACCATTGGGCTACCGTCGTCAACGGGGCAAGAACGCAGACGAGATCAGCTAGTTCAGAGATCGAGAGCGCGGAGACGTCCAATGAGTCCAGCTGGTTGAGCAAGGGCTCCGTGTTTGATTTCCATGCGTACAGATCGGCCAGGACGGTCGCTTCCGCTATCCTGTAATGGCGTGCAAAATCAGGGGGAACAACGAGCGAGTCAAGCGTCTGCATCATCGACTCTGACACCGCTTTGACGACGGTAGCAGCAAGTTGCAACGGCCATGAACGCAACTCTCCTCAGTACGTCTACCCCTCGAGTTGCATCGCACTTCGCTCACACCAATATTATACGAAGGCCCGTTTATTATCGCCCACCCGACAGCCGTACAGACCTCACTTGTCTCGGGTGCCTCGTTTGCCCGTTTCAACCCCTCCGGACAGCTTCTTGCGGCTGCACGTAGTGACGGATCGGCCGTTATATGGGACCTTGATACGAGAGCTACGATCAGGTGGTGTGAGGGTCATGTAAAAGGTGTCACCGCCATAGAGTGCGTCCAGCCAGCGTCGTAGCTCGCGCATGACACTCACCCTCGCAGCTGGTCACGCTACTCCCGATACGTCCTCACTGGATCCAAAGACTGGAACATCATCATCTGGGATCTCGCGTCACCTTACGACCCGCCTCACAGACATGCAACTATTAGATTCGATGCACCAGTCGTCGCAGCAAGCTTTCACCCAAGGAACAGGTGGGCAGGTTTGTCGAAATTTCCATGGCCGTCTTGACGACCATGTCCTGCATGACTCGATCTCAAGTCGTATTATACTCGCCCTTCTAAGCACGGGCGAAGCATATATCGTCGATTTGCGTACCACTCACCGTGGTCGGTTCGAGCTCTGCGATGAAGACGAAGGTGATGAGAGGGCACGGTATGTTGCTTCACTCCACATCCTCAGTACCATCCCTAATGGCTCATGTCGATCTTCGTGGTTTTCTATCTGAAATTGATATGCTCCATCACACATGTAGGCCGATAATGACCTCCGCCCAATTCGATCCAACAGGTCGACATGTCTTCGTTGGTACCTCGGCGGGTACAGTATATGTGTTTAATGTCCGAACGAAAGGGGTAAGTTGTGATGCCCAGTTTCGGCCAAACCACTTTCCGCTTCGATTGTCCATTCTTTCGAGTGCTCCAAGATCGAGATGGCATTGTTGTGGAAGCATAGAAAAATACCCAGTTAACAGCTTTCTTGTAGCTTATCGCGAGGCACCGCATATCTGGCGCAGGCGTCATCAAGGGCCTCGAGTTTGCCAAGGGAGGTCGGTGAGTACTGAGTAGTATTCCAGCTTTCCCCTCTCCTCGTGACTTACCTGGTGTGCAAAGACGTCTGGCGACGAATTCATCTGATAGAACCATTCGCCAGTTTATGCTTCCTAATTATCCATCTCCGCCGCCATCCTCTGCTAGAAATGGCGTCTCGTCGTCATCGAACTCTGCCCCTGTTGAATACACCACTGGAAACTTAAACTCCGATGGCAATGGTGTTACAGCCTCTGAAACGAGTTCGGTCTCCGTAAATATACACCCGATACTCGAGACAGAATTGGAGCCTACACACAAGTTTAGCGACCCGATCTCGAAAGTTGCGTGGCATTCAATGTCATACAGTCCGGACGGAGAGTGGTTAGCAGGTGGTATGTAAACGGGCAGGCCCTTGTTCTATTTCATCTTTCCGATTTGGATGCTCCATATAGGCGCGGCAGACCCAGCAACGCATAAGATTTACATATGGGATATCTCGAATGATGGTCAGTTTGCGAGTGCATTAGATGGTGGGAGAGAACCGTTAGTAGATGTCCATGTAAGTTTCTCTCCCTCTTTTCACAATTCGATCCTTATTCACTCTGTTTGTCGCACAGTGGCACCCATCTGCTCCACGTCTTGCCTCAACTACCAACCAAGGGACTATTCTCATCTGGCATAGCCCCTCTCCTGAACGATGGGGTGCATTCGCAGGAGGATTTGAGGAAGCGGACGAGAATGTCCCGTATGAAGAAGGAGAGTCAGAGTTCGATCTCGTGAGTTTTTCGGACAATTATAGTGAGCAGGTATTTAATCTTATCGTCGGGAACAGGAGGACGAAACTCAAATTGCGCTCCGGAAAAAACTCCAAGAAGACGAAGACGTCGATATTCTAGGCGGGATAGAGCAAGGTGACATTCCTGGTCCTCATGCTGGATCGAACTCGTTCCCTAACATCCATCCAAAGGGGATGGAGTCGGTGCTGAAATAGGTGGACGAGGCACTGGGGACCAGGATTTCGATTGGGCGGACGATGACATGGACGATGATCGTAAGGGATGGCGGATGAAGACCATCATGATCGAAGGGGAGGATGGATATTAGGCGGCGACGTCAAATGGAACCGTCCGTGGAAGACTTCTGGTGTCGGCGACGTTGTGAAGTAACAATTTAAATATTGACAGCCAACGATCTATGTGTATCTTGACACGTTCAACCAGGCCTGCACTCGAACGGTACGAAGTCATTCTACTCTGGTATCTACAATTCCCATCCCCCCCAGTCCTCGGTGTAGTGTTCTATTATCACTCACTAGTAGCTTCTTCCATCTGCTGTCGCCACCGTTTCTGAATCCCGATGGTTTCTCTGAAAATCTTGTACTTCGCGTCAAGGAGCTTCTTGACCTTTGGAGAGGGTGCGGGAGCCACAATGGTACCTGGGAGGGTCATCTCAACCTAAGAGCGCGAATAGTGTGAACACTTCAGTTAGGACCGTTGTCATGAAATGCCAGACTCACCATTATTTTCCACATTTGCTCGGACTCCGTTACCTTTTCAGCCGCAATCCTCCCTAGCATTGCCGCGCCAAGCACAACAGCTTCTGAATAAGACGCGGGAAGAACGACTGGGACTCCGCAAACGTCGGCAAAAAGTTGCATAAGAACAGCGTTACGCGCTTGTCCCCCGGAAAGGTAAAGAGAATTGATCTCGTGGCCCGCGATATTCATTGATTCGATGATGTGACGCGTTTGTAAAGCAATGGCTTCGAGGGTCAGGTAATATTTCTTGGACAGATCGGCGATGGAAGCGTCCTGAAAACCGGGAGTGTGGGGTACTGACAGGGAAGGAAAAATTCAACATACAAGTTCGAGACCAATAATGGCGCCTCTCATGCGAGGATCTGCGATCGGTGACCTGTTTCCTGTAAAGCAATAAGAAATGTTGCACCAACGCAGTAAGTTAGCATACCATGGAAGTCCGGATAGAAATGAACGTCTTTTGTAAGTTCCGTGAACGACCCGACGTGTTTCTCCTGGCATAACTTTTCAAGCACTTCGAGAAGTACTTCGGGGACGGCGAAGGTCAGTACTGTCAACGCCTATATATTACACTGGGGGGCCAATAGGCTAACCTTGATGGATGTTCTTCTGCTTTTGTTTGGCCCGCTCTTGAAGCTCGGCATACCCAGCATGAGTAGTAATCACAAAGTCAATAAGTTGACCGGTTGAAGACTGTCCACCCTCGTTCATCCACCATCCAGGGAAAGCAGCATCCTTGTGTCACATATTCAGCTCGGAGACCTCACATCGATGGTCAATAGAGGAGTTCGTCTCACCCTGTATGGGCCCCAAACACCATTTACGAACACCCCTTGTTTACTCTGCGCGCAGCTCAGTGTCACGCTAAAGAGAGAGACAATCGTACCAACCTGTACCAGGTGGCATGTGCTTGTTCCCGCGACGGCAGCAAGTCGATGACGTGACTCGTCAAGGGCAGGAGCCGCCGATAAGCGTCCGTTTTCTGTATACCGTGCCCCAACTGTACCCATCCAACCTGCGTACCTTCAGAAATCATTAGCGCCTCAGATTCATGGTTGCCATGTCCAAATGCTCACGCATCGATGAGGCCACTGCCAACAGACGTTCCCTTCAATAGACCAAGGTCTTTTGCAGCTTCTTCGGTGAGGCCTTGACCGATTGGTGACCCAGCAGGTTTGACACGACCTTTGGCGGCCCCGATCTGCCTCCATTCGCCCCCATCAATAAGCTCGGCAAGGCCGATTTGAGTAAAAAAATCTTCTTGCCAACCCTTGTCAGGAACGAAAGAGCACTTGCACGTCGTGGAACAGAACGACCGAGTGTTATCCCCGGTACATTTGTAGGTGAAGAAATCGGGAAGGTCGAAGAACTGACACTGGGAGAAACGAGCCGCGTCAATGTGTTTCTTTAACCACAGGATCTTCGGGACCTCCATTTCGAGCTATGGATAGAAATCAGCATGACCTGATAGGGGAAGACATGAACGCAAGCATACACTCATCGTCCCACCGACATAATTCAGAACAACGGAGTCGGTTGAGTTGATGAGTTCCGCTTCCTTCTCGGCTCTATGATCTGCCCACAAAACGATGTTCCTTTCCCCCCCAACGCTTCCAATATCTTTCCCTTTCGTCACGGATACTGGATTTCCGTCGAAGTCTGTGACCGCGAGCGAACAGGTCGCATCGAATCCGAGTCCTTTGACCGCACTTTTGTCTACACCGGACTTTTCCAATACACTCTTGACGGCGATGCATATCTTGGTCCAGATGTCTGTAGTTGATTGCTCGAAGATCCTGTGATCGTTCTCATCGCGCCATGTCTTCGTATCTTGGGTATCAGAGGCTGCGATGTGACCACTGGCGTCGACAAGACACGCTCTTGCAGAGCCTGTCCCAATGTCCACGCCGATGTAGTAGTACTTCTCAGTGCTCATGGAGGCGGTAGAATCAGAGGAGGAAAATGAACTTGGAGGAACGTGTACGAGATGGGTACTCCGCACTTTTTCCGATCTCTTGGAGCCCCACGGCTTTCCCAGCGTGTCATTCTGCACGCCTTTTTTCGGGGAGCTCCGCAGCTCGCCGAGTGGTGGGACTGTGGAATTGGTGATTGGGGCCTTATCTCCGAGCACTGACAGACTGTGGCCAATTCATGTTCTTTTGGCACGGTTGCGCCACTCGGACAAGAACTTCCGAAACGGTTGTAACGCCGACCTCGTCCAATCAAACACCTAATCCAACGCCCAAATGTCTTCAACCACACGCCCAGTCGTCTTCATGGACATAAACATCGGTGAAACACCTGCAGGACGTATCAAAATGGAGCTGTTCAGTGATATCGTCCCAAAGTGCGTCCTCCGCATCGGTCTACTGCTTGTGTTCTGACATCCGATCAGGACAGCAGAGAACTTTAGGCAGCTCTGTACTGGTGAATGCAGGTGATTCGGATCTTCTTTGTGACGGGCACTTTCTCTGATCAGGTCAAGGACGTGGTAGGCGGGACGCTCGTCCACAGGGTTATAAGAATGCGACTTTTCACAGGTGAGCATCATGCACGTGAGGAATTCCTACGTGTTTTCTGACTGTGACTGTAGAGTGTATGGTCCCTACTAGATCGGATTTTCCTGACTGCTAACCTCAGACCAGAGTGCCCAACTTCATGTGTCAGGGTATGGTGTCGATTGCCTTCCTCACAATATATCAGCTCATTCTTCGACAGGTGGTGATTTCCTAAACGGCGATGGTACTGGCTCCTTCTCGGTGTACGGGAAAAACTTCCCGGTTAGTCCCCACGCGACGCCTATCGTGCCGCAGTGCTCAGCCATTCATTAGGACGAAAACTTCCAGGAGAAGCATACGGGTCCAGGTCTTCTGTCGATGGTACGGCAGTCCACGTTGGCTTCCCGCGCATTTTAACATTCCCTAGGCTAACTCCGGTCCAAACACGAATGGGTGTCAGTTCTTTATAACCACAGCCAAGTGTGACTTCCTCGACGGGAAGCATGTCGTGTTTGGTAAGGTGATCGACGGCATGCTCACACTTCGCAAGATCGAAAATGTGCCTACTGGTCCTAATAACAGGCCTAAGCTGGTCGTCAAAATAACAGGTGAGCAATCATCCCGTATGGCAAACGCCCATGATAACATCGTTTACAGAATGTGGTGAGATGTAGGACAGAAGGATGATAACTAGCGTAGTCGTCATGGACCGAAAATACAATTCAACCCCTTTTGAATTGATTCAACCGTGAAATCCAATGATTCTAACGATAAGATATACAGCCTTCAAGAACCCAGGAGGAAACCAATACACCAAGAATTCAATGGTAATTCAAATGCTAATGACGCCAACCATCAGACAGTATAACTAAACTTTCTAAGGGACACCCTCGGAACAAAGCGACAGAAAGAGTAACAAGATCAGTTGCGGCTAAGCTCAGTCATCGCGTCGTGTGCTTTTAGGGATCATAACCCAGATAACCGTCATGAGACCTAATATGCCCACCAATCTATACGCCATTGGATGTCAGGTTACCGACACACAAGGTACATTTCACTTACACAGGTTGGAGCGTTGCAATCCCAGCTTTTGAGGCAATGGCCCCTGTCATGAAGGGCACAAGGGCAGACCCTGCCTGGCCTGATCCAGCAATCCAGCCGATTGCCCCAGTCAGAAGCCAGCGAGGGAATACTCTGCCGCAATGGTTCATAGCGATCGGGTACATCGGCCCCATTAATACTCCAATGATTGCAACCGCGACAGCATCACCAACAAGGGATGGCACGAACCATATTACGAGCTCAAGGCTGCAGAAAGGTTAGTGATCAAAGCTCTCGTGTCACAGACGATACGCACCCAATAGCGCATATAGCGTAGATAAACAGCGCTAAACGTTCACCAATCTGTGAAGGTCAGCGTGTACGTGGTGGATGGGTATGGGTGTCCAACCTTCTTGTTCACCCACAATAACGCGATACGACCAACCATCAGTCCTGTTTTTGTACATTAGATGATCCCACATAAAAAGCAATGGACCCACCACCAAAAAATCCAGTAGAGATGTATCCCGACGACACCCCTCCATCCCTAATGTCGATGATATATGTGACAATCCATCCTGGATTGGTATCGTAAATAACGGGTGCTACATACATCACAAGTGATGATTGATTATTACCTCCCATTGTCACCTCAGCTCCAACGTAGAATAGAATGAAGCATGCAAGAAGATGGACGTTCTTGAGGGCGAAAATTTGGCGGAAATGACTGTGTTCATTGGTCTGCTTTGGCTCCGAGGATATCCCAATTTGTGCGAGACATTCTTGGCGGAGGACGGTGAGTGTTTACGGCAGGAATCCCGGAACGAGGTTACCTTCTTGCCTCTCTAATCGAAAAACGACAATGAGAGCCACCGTGTTGATTAATGCTATGCCAAGAGAGGTGAAAAAATGGAAAGACCAATGATTGAGCTGAGAAAACTGAGTAGCTACAAGTGGGGACGCAAGAGCGCCACCACCTGCCGGTGATTACTATCAGCGACCTGCGCAGTGTGCGTTGACAGAGACACACCATATGCTGAAGGGGGAGGGGGAGATTCAGAACACAGCACGGATACGAGTGTTTCACTTGCCGGCCATGAAGATACCCATTTTTGCTTCTGCATCCCCCTCGAAGGATGCCACGTACCCAACAGATTGAGCATTCTAAACTCGGTCATAGGTAGAAGTAAGGAGTAAAACCGGTGACTTTTTGCAGAGAATCTTACCTGCAAGGCCAAGCCGACACCGTTGATAAAGTATGCACTTACGAATAGAGGAAATGGGGGTGCAGAACATTCAATGGAGTACGCGATCACTTGCGACAAGGAGCCTACGGGTATCGGTAAAAAAACGGCGGGTTCGCCGTGGTGAGATTACACACCCAAGACCATGACCTGAAAATAGTTCTGGTATGAATGCCTCGTATTGAACTGATCACACGTCACCTTCCCGAATCCCAACTTTTCAGTCAGGACGACGTTCAGCAATGCACCAGTTATAAACCCCTAATCATTTTCTGGTTTCATGCATTGCTTCTGCAGCTGTGAGATGTATAACACACCAGACAGGCGAAAACAAATATCAATGAAACCATTGCATATCCGACCTGGTTACCTGTCAGCAACATCCGCCTGCTGACTGAAAGAGACGTACTCCATAGACCCGCTGGATCCGTGGCAGCAACGGCCCGTTCGCTCCATCGTTCCATCCTTCGAGGTAGTGGAACCAGCAAAGAGCTACAAATTGTATGTATTCTCGAGACTTTAGTGTTTGGAGGTTCGCAGGCACTCCAGAGATCATGCCAGTGGCCGGCACATCATGGGTGAGCCCAAGACTATTGGCCACGGAAGCTCGAGATTTGATCGCAATAGAGCTGAGAGCGATCGGGGTGTCCTCAATAGAAAGGGCGGCGTCAACCTTGGTTGCTGGGAGTGAGATGGCAGCAGGCAGGTCCATCTTCGGGAATTGTGTGAGCCAGTCGACCCCTCGAGCAGACACTAAAAATACCCGTATGATCAGGACGAGTCTCGAAGTATTAGGTTTGGCTTAGGGAGACTAAAAAATACCAGTAAGCGAGATGTTACGAATCGTCATTCGGTCCATGGTCCGATCGTGGACTTGCTATGTCGTAAAAACTAATCATGACGAGTGGCGGGTGAATGTCGTTAATATCTGAGCGAGACCATGTAAAGAAGGCTTCAAATGAAAGGCGAGGACCGGAAGATCGTTCACAATATCGGTGGCGTTGAAAGCGTGACGAGGGCCAATCACCAAATGGTCTGAATAACTGATTCCACAATTTCCAACTCCAATGTGATCAGCTGGTACTTGAACGTCATACGTTTGAATGTGCAACCAGGGGACGGGGTTCACCAAGCGGGCTCAAGTCCTCTCAGCATCTACAAGGGAATTGATTTCCATGGAAAGTTATTCGTGTGCCAGTCATAAGCATAATTTTGGTTGCAATAGGTGAAATACATGGGCTTGTGGCAGGCACAGGATGCGAAAGAATTGACTAGCTCTAATCCGAGGCAGTCGTTAACCGGGCTATGTCGCGTTGTCAATAAAAATGATGACTTCGACAAGGGAGACGAGAACTAACTGTAGATGAGCTGGCCCGAGTGGTGCACGATGCGTTTGATCAAGCCTTCCTTCTCCAGGTGTTTGATGGCGACACGTGCCAAGCTCCCATTGACTTTCAGTCGTTCAATGAGAATACTTTGACTGATGAAGCGCCATGTAGGCACTTCCTTCATCACACGGTCATAGGTTGCTTTATCACAGATGACCGAGTGCTGGGCCTTGTCCTTGACCTTTCCCTTCGACCATTTCTTCTTCTTGGCAGCTTTTCCGCCAGATGATGGGGCAGGTGTCTTTGCCTTGGCCTGAGTGAAGGGTTAGTCCCTAGTCGTAATCTAGACGACACTGCGTGGATCCAGCGTGCTCCCGAAGATTTGGTCGGTGAGAAACCCCTGGCACGCTCGCTCGTGCACGTCTGTAAAGCTAGACTCACCATGATGTCGTGGCCTTGTCGTTGTCGTCGTCGATGTCGATTGGAGTTCTGCGCTGCACTCACGCTGCTACTCGGCGAACTCCAATAATTAAAGCTCCGTTTTAATGAGAAGTTATTATGTAATTACGCCCTATTTGCCACGTCGCGCTTGACTCAGGGCGCGTTCAGCACGAAGGTTGGGTCAAATGATTCCTTGGTTGCTCCTTGCCCTCCCCCTCCCCGCCCTTGCAGCGCTCGATAAGACGCACGGTGTTCCTCCGGCTCTTCAAGCAAAGTACACCCCTTCTGCATCAGGAACGTGGTCATGTTTGGACGGCTCGAAGGAAATTCCTTGGGGTGCGGTAAATGATGACTATTGCGACTGCCCTGATGGCAGTGATGAGCCTGGTAAGTTACAAATCAAACAACTAATCCAGAACGAGTTAACGAGGTTAGGTACCAGCGCCTGTCCTGGAACAACGTTTTATTGTAATAATGAAGGACATATTGGCGCGACTATCCCCAGTTCACGTGTGCAGGACGGTCTTTGTGGTAAGTAATCCGCACCGTTCCAAATTGCCAACGATCTAACCTCATATCAGAGCCCGAATGTTGTGACGGGTCAGATGAAGCACCGGGTGTGTGCTCTGACACATGTAAGGAGGTTGGCGAAGTATACCGCAAGAAGGAGGAAGCGGAGCGTAAATTGCGGAAAACCGTACGTGCAACAGATGTCTCGTCATGGTTAAGATCTTGATCACTGTCTTCTATCTTCTAGGGCTCTAAAATACGTGCTACGTATATTGCATTTGCACAGAAGGAGAAGAACCGTATTGAGAAACTCAAAATCGACTTGGAACGCGAAGTCGCGTCTCGTGAACTCGAAGTCGAAAGGTTGAGAGGTGAGGAACATCGCCATATGAGAAGTCCAAATGCTGACTCTCTACAAGATATTGCCAAACACGCAGAGTCGATATCAGCTGCTGAATTAGAACGCAAGAAACAATCACGTAGGAACTTCGTTTTATGTTCACATCTCAACATTGACACCTGTCGTCCTTCCCGGTAGCACTCTACCAGTCGCTCCTCACTCACCATGTGGCATTAAAGTCTCTGCAGAAAGAACACAAGAAACATCTAGAGAAGGAAAAGGCACTCGGCGACGTTCTCGATGCCTTGCGTACAGGATACAACCCAAATTACCAGGATATGGCGGTTCTGGAAGCTGTACGAGGATGGGAATCACTCGCAGGACTTCCTCACATCAATGACATCCGCAAGGGTGAGGATAGTGGCGAGGAGACGCAAGCACATGCTCCTGAGGCCGAGGAGGAAGAGGAGGGTATTTGGAACGCAGACCAAATCGAGAAGGAGCTCGATCGTTTGATTAAGACCGATCACATTTCTTTACTCTTGGAGCATGACAAGATCGTCGGCCATGCTGCAACACAATTGATTCGTAAGTCTACTTTCTAAACTCCCGGTCTTAATATGTTGCTGATGTCTGACCTTCAGTTTTTCAAGTAACCGCCTATCTCCCTGATTCACTCATTCCGCATTATGTCTCCCTTCGCGACACTGTCCTTTCTTGGCTGAAAGGCTTTGGTATTGGGGGTGGTGAGTCTGATGCTTCAGAAGGTAGTCGTATATGAACTTTGTATGCGAGCATTTGTGCTGAAGTTCCTCCTTGTAGAAGCCAACGAGGCGCGGCAGGCTCTGTCCGATGCGGAACACAGCCTCAAGCTCACACGCGAGGAGGAACAGACTGCGCATGACGACCTCTCTGATCTATTTGACCCAGATGGGTTCGGCCCCGAAGGTGAATGGAAGAAGCTTAACCGGCTATGCCTCGAAAAGGACACCGGAGAGTTCGTGATCTCTCATGCTCAAACACTCAGATATTGACGCATCAATTTGTAGCTACACCTACGAGGTCTGCCTTTTCGACGAGGCACGCCAAAAACCGAACAAGGGTGGATCGACGTTCAGTCTCGGGTAAGTTACAGATAAGATGCCATCCTTCCAGAACCAAGACTAATGTGCAAACCAGTAAATTCTCCTCGTGGAATAAACTTGCAAAACCCGGCGAACTTGAATACTATACCAAACAGCGCTATACGCAAGGCACGAAGTGCTGGAACGGTCCACAACGCAGCGTCGAGGTAGTTATTCTGGTTTCGTCGTTCGCTTGTTTGCTGACTACCGTTTGCACCTCTTCAGCTCATTCTTTCGTGTGGTACAGAGAACGCCCTACTAACGGTAGCAGAGTTGGAAAAGTGCGAGTACCAAATTACCGGCACGAGTCCCGCTTTGTGTCGTCCGTTGGAGGACGAGGACAGGAGAGATGAATTGTAGTTTCGCGCGATCAGCATATTTATTTTACTGAACAACGCTGGTTGGTTTAAGATACCAAACGTGCTATGACCCGCTGAACACTCCCAGCACTGGCATGATCGATTGATCACCCGCGTTACTACGTTGCAGCATGACCATGTCATTACTCCACACCGACGCCTTGTAGCATTGAGGTGAGACCAGGAGTCACTGGACTTACTACATTGTTTAGTACCCATAAGTGCTGGATGGGTTAGGGTTAGCTAAGGTCGTCAATATTGCTTCAAATCTGTTTTCCATCTTCGCTCGTCACGGCAACTGGATTCAGATGCACGGGCAGGCCGACCACCAACCTTCGCGCTTTTGGTCCACATCGATATCCTACTATGATAACATTGATAGGACCCCGTGCATGACGCGAGAAAAACACGCGTCTTAGGGGTTAATTATGTGAATACGGATCGTGTTTTTACGGAACGGCCTTTGACATATTTGTGCTACAACCATCTTGTACTATAGTGTCACTACACAAGAGGGATATGATATTGGTAGCTCCGATACTTTAAATCCTGACTACGGGCCCATGTTCATACTCGTTCCTCCCCTCACCGCTGCGCGCAGGCGTAACATGCACCAAGCGCTCCTCGTGCCCGAGATCCTTTTGATCATATTCAAGTATGTCACTGACGATTCAGGCAAGCCGCTCCTCCCAACGCTCGCCGCCATCGCGAGGACTTGCCGGCCGTTTCAGCGCCAAGTCGAGGAGGTCCTCTGGTACAAATTACCCAACATCTCGGCCCTTTACAACATTCTTCCGCTCCAAGTGCGAATCAAGGAAACCCAGAGCTGGTCTCTGGTGAGTACGCGCGTATTTCGTGTACCACTATGAACCCACGGGCGTGTAGAGCCGTCGGATGTTTTCCGGCCCCGACTGGACGCGATTCATGGATCGCGCAAGTCGCGTGCGCGTGCTCACGGAGAACACGAACTCTGGTCACGGTCGACACGAGCGGTG